>SNQJ01S0047359.1:78435-88615 GCA_010110895.2 Picea sitchensis | reverse complement strand
ATAGATGGAAACAAGGAGAGAGGGAGAGAGGGGCAAGGGGGGGAGAGATCAAGTGAGGGGTATATTTTCTCATGTGTAAAATTGTTTGGATATTTATACACATAGGAGTTAGTTAAGATATACTTGGTCTAATATGTCGTTAGGTAAAAGTGTGTTTATTAGTGTGTTTCTTTAGTATTCATTTGTAGTTAGGAAATCCGACGGTCACGATATATTCCCAACATAGAGTGATCTGGCGGTTCATATTATCCTCGATCTTAAAGAATATTTGTTACCCATAATTTTGGTCGTCATGATGATATATTGATGATGGTGTACTCAGGCTCTTCATTAGATCTTTCTCCTGAGAAAAGTTACTTTCTTCTCTTTCCAGAAATGTCATTTTTGAGGAAGGTTTGTAGGATGCTAGTATAGTTGCCTACGAGAATGTATGATTCTCGCAGGCTTCCTTAAGATAGGGTGCGAGAAGTTCGCACTGTGCATAACTGCTAGGGTGCGAACACTTTCTAAAGAAGGGAAAAAGATGAATTCTCGAAGCTTCTAGAAGGGAATCTTCTAGAAGGATGAGATGGCATTCAAATGGTTATCTAAGTATTGGATTTCCTGATATTTTGGGATCATTCTTATCCAAGTAACCAATTCAATGTCTCCTATATATTGAGTGGATTCTCATGGAAAAGGTTAGAAGCAAACAAGCAAGAGAGACATTGGAGAATTAGTGAAAGATTGTATGAAGGACTGAAGCTATAGAAGCTAGGGAACTCCAGCAAGTTTACCGAAGGTGGTTGATCTTCTTAATGCAAGTGAGCAAGTGTGTGTGTCATAGCTAAGAGTCATCGAAAGGAGGTTTGCAACATCAAGGCTCAGGTTGTAATCCTTACTTTCTATCAATATAATACAGTAATGTGTCCCTTTCCCATAAAGTTAATTGTACTTTATTGTATAACTCCTTGATCATATACATAGATTAACTATTGGATAGATTGAACTTTCTTCACTTCAATTAGTTTGTATTGTCTTGATCTTGACTGTACAAGAGCATTGGAGTGAAGATGGAACAACAAAGACAAAAGGAAGCGATTATAAGGTATGTTCTTTAATCATGTCTCCTAGTACATTCAATAGTTAAAATCTAGGGAAAGAGTATCATTCTGTCTTGCTTTGTTCTAGATCCAGGTGGATCTAGGGAGATCGGTTTGTGTCCACACTTACGGATTTATCCTATAACAATATTGATATGTGGTTTAACACCCAATTTGTCCATGATATCTATTTAAATAGAATGGAGGGTCATTTGACAATGATTGATTGCTAGAAAATATATTGTAAAATTTCTCCGTAATCTTTTTAGTTTGCATTAATAAACTACTCCAAGTGGACGCATTGGCTGGGATCGTGGATGTTTCCCCATAGGGGTTTTACCACGTCAAAAAATCATTGTGTTGATATTTGATATGGTTATGTGAGTGGTTACTGAAGGTGTTCGTCCTCTGTTGGAATACTTGTGCTGTCAAACATGGTATTAGAGCCCATTTGAAGACCCTCTCTTGTTGTAGATCGAGATCATGAAGCTGAGTTGCCTTATCTCTATTCTCTTCCATTTCCATACATTTTTGGGCTGAGAGGAATATTCCATTGCATCCATAATGCTCTTTTCAGTCAACAAAGTTTTCATTTCACTTGAAAAGGTTTATTTTTTCTCAAGATATGACCATTTCAGCTAGATCTGGACGTATACAGCCTAAATATGCCCTTTTTAAATTTTTGCAGACTATTATTTTGGTTTTATATTATTTTTTTATGGGTTTCTACTCTTTTATATCTATGTATGCTCTTTTCTCTACACCTTGTATGATCTCGAAAAATAAAAAACAGATTAGAAAAGGTGCATTTTCTGGGTAATCTAATCGATATCTAACCCTTATTGTCATCGAAAAGCGAATTTTTTTTCTTTTGTGAAAATATTTGTTTTATGAGAATGCTCTCCAAGGCCATCTTCAATAACAACAACAACAACAACAATTCCCTCAATCCTCTTGCTAAACAATAAAATATGTTTTGCTAGCCCACTTGGTTAAAATTTCCCTTATTAAGTAAGAGGTCTTAAGTTAAAGTCTATCTTTTTGTTACTTTTTTTTTTAAAGTTCATGCTCCATTGTAAAGTGTCTTTCACTTCAAGTATAAAAGTGAATCACTATAAGTAACTTTAATATTTTAATTTAGAGTTATTTATTTTGCATTCAAATTTCTTTTATAAAGTAACTTCATTGTAAAAGAGATCCCCACTTATTTCTATAAAAGTGAGTCACTTCATAAAGAAACTTACACCACCACGTGGTAATCTGGTTATCGTTTATGCCTTTTTTTTTAAAGGGCATAACTTTCACATTCAAAGTCTGTTTTCAGTGTCATTTTTTTAAAACGGCCTCATTTTTCGACATCTTTCCATCTAGATAATCATTTTTATCTTTTAAATCCATATATATATATATATATATATAATGTCTTCTTCAAGTAATCTTTTTCTTACCAACAACAACTACTTCCAATTGAAATCTCATATGGAGGATTAATTAAGAAGTAAAGGTTTGTACCATATTACCTTGGGAAAGGAAAAAGAACCCATTGATGTTGATAAGAAATTCAAATGGGATAATAGGAGTGAAAAAGCACGTGGACTAATCAGAATTTCCATCTCTCCTGATTTAAGGTTCCACCTTCAAGAAATTGATGACCCCGATGAAGCTTGGGAAAATCTTGAATTTGTGTTTGGTAAACACAATATTATTCAAGCACATTAGTTAGAAAATTAAATATTGAATTTAAGTCCAAATTATTTTTCTTGCATTGAAGACTATCTATCTAAGTTTAAAACACTCATAATTTTATGTGAAGAACATGAGATAAAGATGGAGGAAGAGATTTGCATATATATTACTATTTCTAAGCTAGGAAGTGCATATTGTGTGTTTGTATATACCTTTTATTCCATGAGAGAGGCTCTAGGGAAAGCTTATCAAAAACCCACTCTTAAGTCCTTTTGTGCTTCTTTGATTAGAGATCAAGATAAGCTTGTACAACTTGGAGTGATCAGCACTGCAGGTACCTCCAACAAAGCCTTAGTCTCCCAACAGAAAGATAAACCAAAGAATCTCAATAAGAAACATCCTCACCACAAAAAAAAGAAACATAACGGTCCCAAACCCACTCAGACAACTTCAACTCCTAATGGTGACAAAGGAGAAAAATCTAAAAATAATAAGACTAAGAGACATTGCAGCTTTTGTGATAAATATGGTCATGATGAATCCAAATGTTTCAAAAAGATGGCAACTTTAGAAGAAAAAATGAAGAATCACAACATCAATATTGATTATCCTTCTTCTTCTTCTCATGTACATGCACTTTCTGCTTCTGGTTTCTCCTTCAATACAACTTCTACTTCTTCTTCTGATGGGTGGCTTATTGATTCTAGAGCATCTTATCATATGGATAAGGATAAAGACTTATTTTTTTTTCTAAATGATTGTAACACAAAGAAAATATTTTTTGGTGATGATAGATATGCAACATCTCAAGTATATAATGGCCATTTCAATGATGTATTATGTGTTGCAAGTCTTTCTTGTAACCTTATATCAGTATATCAAGTCACTCACTCAGGTGAAGGTAAAACCATAGAGTTTTCACCTCACCAAGTTGTAATCAAGGATCTAAAATATCCTAAGCATTTTATTGCAACTGGAATTGTTGATGATATTACCAGGTTGTACAAGTTTGAGAACTTTGGGTCGTCATATTTTCCATCAGTTTTTGTTGCTCATAGCGATGATTTGAGAAAACTTTGGCATGAGTGGTTTTGTCATATAAACTATCACTCATTTAAGGAACTATGTAATCAACAGATGGTGATTGGTCTTCCTCTTGTTTCATGTAGAGATGGTGTTTGTGTCGGCTATGTTCTCAAGAAACATTATCGAGACAATTTTGACAAATGTGCCTCTTGGCATGCCTCAGGCCCTTTGCAACTTGTTCACGATTATTTTTTTGGTTCGATTTCTTCTCCTTCTTTTTATGGGTGCGAGCATTTCTTAACTTTCATTGATGAATTTTCCAGACGTACTTGTGTTTACTTCTTAAAACTTAACAATGAAGTTTTTGACAATTTTTTCACCTACAAGGCCCTTGTAGAAAAGAAATCTAGACATCAAATTCAAAGGTTAATAATAGATAATGGAGGAAAATATGTGAACAATGATTTTACAAGTTACTGCACTACACAAGGCATCCAAATGCAACACAGTGTTCCATAATACACCAGGAAAAAATGGTGTTGCTGAGAGAAAGAAATGCACATGAAAATAAATGGCTAATTGTATGATCCAATATAAGGGATTAAGTCTAAAGTATTGGGCAAAAGCCATCAACTGTGAAAATTACATAGTAAATTGCACTCCCACAAAGGATCTTAAAAATATAACACCGAAAGAAGCTTGGACTAAAATTAAACCAGATGTAAGTCACTTTCATGTACTTGGCAGTATAGAATGGCTTCACATTCCTGATGAGAAAAGGAAAGCATTGCAGCTTAAAAGTGATAAGTGTATATTTGTTGGTTATTCTGAAGATGTCAAAGGTTATAGAATTTTTTAGCCACATTGCAATGAAATTATTATTATAAGATATGTTAAATTTTATGAAAATATCTTGGCCTGTGAGCCTAATTTGACGATTCTTCCTTCTTCGACCTGCGAGCCATATTAGATGTTTGTGCCTTATTATGTTCCTATTTTGGTTTCTTATTCAGATGATGATAGTGAGGATGAAAATCCACCTCCGCCTACTCACCTTCCTCCAGATGAGTCCTTTGACCTGAACCAACACCATCTCCACTACTTCCTATATGGGTTCGTTCAACACGAGAAGCAACTGGTGACATTGTCGGTGATCCTTCATATCATCATAGGACACGTTCAGAGTTCTAGCGAGCCTCTTCTCTTTTAGCTAAAGTTTCAGAGACCAATGATCTAGAGACATTTGTAGAAGCTTCAGATCATCCATATTGGGATACAACAATGATTGAAGAGTATCGTTCTTTAATGGAAAATGATACTTGGGATCTTGTACCTCTTCCAAAATGAAGAAAACTTGTCATATTTAAATGGGTCTATAGAACTAAGTATTCATCGAATGGAAGTGTTGAAATACACCAGGCTCAGTTATTTGCCAAAGGATTTTCCCAAGTTTAAGGAATTGACTATAATGAAACCTTTTCCCCTGTATCCAAAATGAATTCCAACTGCCTTGTTCTTTCCCTTTCTACCTCACATAAATGGGAGGTCCATCAGATGGATGCTAAATCTACCTTCTTGCATGGAGATTTTCCAGAATAAATATACACGGAACAACCTCCTGGCGATGTCCAGAATGACTCTAGCCTTTTTTTTCTCCTTAAGAAATCTATTTGTGGTCTTAAGCAAGCTCCCCAAGCTTGGTATGCCAAAATGGACAACTTTCTTATTGACATTGGATTTTGTAGATGCCATTCTGATCCTAATGTCTATACCAAGAAAGTAGGAATCCATCTCATAATCCTTCTCCTTTATGTGGATGACCTTATCCTTACTAGTAGTGACTCAAAACTTTTAAACCATGTGAAAACCAACCTTAGGAAGAAATTTTAAATGACAGACTTAGGTTTTTTTCACTATTTCCTTGGCCTCCAAGTTTTTCAAACCAATGAAGGAATCTTTCTTTCCCAGTCTAAGTATTCTTGTGACCTTCTTCATTGCTTTCATGTGGAAGATTGTAAGCCAACCCCTTCTCCCTTCCAATATGGATTCAATCTTGTTGCCACCTGTACTTCTCCGAAAGTTGATGCTACCTTGTACCATCAGTTAGTTTGTAGCCTCTTATACTTGACTCATACCCATCCTGATATTTCCTTTGTTGTTGGTATTGTTTCCCAGTGTATGCAAACACCCCATGAAAGCCATTGGAAAGCAGCTAAAAGGATACTTTCCTATGTCAATAGTATAGTTCACTTCAGGATACATTACAGTTCAGAGGGACTCCTTTATTGGTTGGTTTCACTGATTCAGATTGGGCCAGCAACCCTGATGATCGAAAGTCTACTACAAGTTATGTTTTCATCCTTGGTTCAGGACCTGCCACTTGGTCCAGTAAAAAACAACAAGATATTGCACTTTCTTCAGCAGAAGCATATTACCAATCAACGGTAAATGCAAGTCAAGAAGCCATGTGCCTTTGACATATCCTTTCAAAGTTTGGGTTCGAGAAACAACATCCTACCAGTCTTTGGTGTGACAATCAGAGTTTCATCAAGCCCGCCAAAGAACCAGTTCAACATCAATGCAACAAACACATCGAGATACACATCCACTTCATCATAAATCTCATTCATTATCAAGTTATTGAAGAGATATTTTCCCCTATAGAAGATCAAGTTGCAGACATTTTCACAAAGTCTCTTACAGAAGACAAGTTTTCCAAACTTCGATCTATGTTAGAGGTTCATGAAGTTGTCATCAAGGGGGGATTGGCTCTAATCCCTCCTTCCTTCTCCTATTGTGACACTATTGTAAATCCTTCAATCATATCCCAAGTTTTTATTAAGGGGGGATTTTATGATATTTAGACACATAGGAGTTAGTTAAGATCTACTTGGTCTAATGTGCCATTAGGTAAAAGTTTGTTTCTTTAGTATGCATTTGTAGTTAGAAAATATGACGTTCACAATATGTTCTCGACATAGAGTGATCTGACGGTTCATATTCTCATCAATCTTAACGGTCATTGATCCATGGGTTAACACTCGATTGGTCCATGATTTCTATTTAAAGAGAATAGAGGGTCATTTGGCGATGATCGATTGTGAGAAACTCAATTAAAAAATCTCTTTGTAATATTTTTCCTTTGGATTAATAAACTTCTCTAAGTGGTCGCGTGTTGGCTGTGGAGCCTGATTATCTTCCTGATTCAGAGGTCTTTTACTTTCAGTTGTGTTTATACCCCATGACGTATTTACACCCCATAAGTATGTACACGCTTCCACACGGGGGAGTGCAGAGGGGGGGTACCCCCTCTGCAAGGTCCGGGGGGACTATCCCCCTGGCTGGGGGGTCTGGGGGAAAGAAGGCTCCCAACGAAGGTTCGGGGGTGAAGCCCACGAAGGAAAAATTGCCTTGTAAAAGTATATTGTAATTTCATTGTAAATCTGGACCGTTCATTATAAGGTCACAGATCTAACAGTAGAAATTATGTTAGGTTTTTTTTCCCTAGAAGGCAACCCTTTTTTATGAGGGAAATGTATTGCAGCTATGGATGATGGCGAGTATCGTATTCTGAGAGAGGAGACTGTGAGAGAAAGAAGAGGAAGTTACAACTGGTTTTGTTGTAGGTTGTATCCCTTCATTTGTTGGATAATAATAAAGGAAGGACCTGGCAATTTCTCTGGTGGACATAGCCCACACTAGGTGAACCACGTAAATATATGTCTCTCTTGTATTGTGTATCTTCTGTGTTTTGTTTCCGCATTTGTTTTATTTTATTGCTCCGTGGTCCTGTTTTTCTAACAACTGGTATCAGAGCGAAAGGTAACTTGCAGGAAAATAGGGTTCCTAGTTCGAGTGGGAGCAATGTCAGAAGATGGAAAGTTTAGGGTCGAGAAATTTAACGGCCAAAACTACCAGTTATGGAAGATGCAGATGAAAGATTATTTATATCAGAAGGATCTATTCCTACCATTCGGTGAAGTAGCAAAGAAGACGATGACCATGAAGGATGAAGAATGGGAGATTCTTGACAGAAAGGCTCTAGGAACAATATGGCTGAGCTTGGCATCGTCGGTGGCTTTCAATATTTCAAAAGAAAAGACAATGAAGG
This sequence comes from Picea sitchensis, assembly GCA_010110895.2. Lineage (NCBI taxonomy): Eukaryota > Viridiplantae > Streptophyta > Pinopsida > Pinales > Pinaceae > Picea > Picea sitchensis. The sequence continues at coordinate 80,710 of SNQJ01S0047359.1, read as the reverse complement.
ATCTGATGGACGCATTGGATAAACTATATGAAAAAACCTCGACATCCAATAAGGTATTTCTAATGAAGAGATTATTTAATATGAAGATGTCAGAAGGTGGGTCTGTTGCAAATCATTTAAATGAATTTAATACGGTTACTAATCAACTAAGTTTCGTAAAAGTGGAATTTGATGATGAGGTTAGGGCTCTTCTAATCTTGTACTCATTGCCAGAAAGTTGGAATGGCTTGGCCATGGCTGTAAGTAACTCTGTCTCTGGTTCAAATACTTTAAAATTTGATGATGTTGTTGGTGTTATTCTTAGTGAGGAAATGTGACGGAAAAGCACAGGTGAGACATCAGGAAATGAATTGAACATGGAGAATAGGGGAAGACAGAAGGATAGAGGAAAGGGATCAGGGAACCATGGGAATTCTAGGAAGGGAAGATCCAAATCCAGACTTGGAAAGATAGAGTGTTGGAATTGTGGGAAGAAAGGACATATGAAGAAAGACTGCAGAGCTCCAAAGAAACAAAGAGATGGACAACAGGAGAGAAATCACGAAGCAAATGTAATAGGTGATGTGTTACAAGATGCTTTGATTCTTTCTATGGATAACATTTCTGAGTCTTGGGTAGTAGATTTAGGGGCCTCATTTCATGCCACACCCCATAGGAAACATTTTCTAGATTATGTTCAAGGTGATTTTGGACAGGTTCATTTGGGTGATGATGCACCATGCAAAATTGTTGGAATGGGAATGGTAACAATAAAGCAACACAATGGAAACCAATGGTTGTTGAAAGAGGTAAGACATGTTCCAGATTTAATGAAAAATCTAATTTCAACAGGGCAGTTGGCAAGTGAAGGTTGTATATCCATATTTACAGATAAGACGTGGAAGGTCATCAAAGGATCATTGGTGATAGCGAAAACAGAGAAGGTAGATACATTGTATTTATGTACTGGTAATACTGACTCTTCTATCTCTTTAGCTTCTACAGGAGTGGATACAACACTGTGGCATCATAGGCTTGGACACATGAGTGAGAAGGGGATGCAAATACTTCACAAAATAAATTTGTTGCCAGATCTTAAACAAATTGATTTGGACTTCTGTGATCATTGTGTTTATGGAAAACAAAAGACAGTCAGATTTCTTAGAGTCAGAAAAGAAAAGAAGAGTGAAAGGCTTGTGCATACAAATGTATGGAAACCAACTCAGGTATCATCTCTTGGTGGCTCTTGTTATTACATTACTTTTATTGATGATGCAACTAGAAAAACTTGGGTTTATTGCATTTGAAAAAAATCTGATGTTTTTGATACTTTTAAGAAATGGAAAGCTTTAGTTGAGAATGAGACAGGAAAAAGTTTGAAATGTCTTAGATTAGATAATGGAGGTGAATATTGCAGCAAGGAGTTTGATGATTACTGTCCATACCATGGGATTCGTAGAGAGAAGACAGTTCCAAGAACACCACAAGAAAATGGTGTGTCAGAATGGATGAATAGGACAATCATGGAGCGTTCAAGGAGTATGAGATTGCATGTTGGTTTGCCCTTACAGTTTTGGGCAGATGTTGTAGATACTGTTGTTTACTTAATAAAGAGAGGACCTTCAAGCTCTTTGGATGGTAGAATTCTAGAGGAGGAATGGACAAGAAAAAAGGTAAACTATTCTTTTTTGAAAACTTTCGGTTGTGAAGCATTTGTCCATATTGATAAAGAAAATAGAACAAAGCTTGAGTCTAAATCCAAGAAGTGTACATTTATTGGATATGATGTTAATGATTTTGGTTATTGCTTATGGGATTATGAAAATAACAAAATCATTAGGAGTAGAGATGTCATATTCAATGAGAAGGTCATGTACAAAGATCAATTGTAGGGAAAGAAACAGGAAGAAGAAAAACAAGAATACACGGTGCTTGATGAGATCACTGAAAAAGAAATTCCAAAGGAGCCTGAAAATCAAAATGTACAACAACAGGAGTAGCAGGTACCTCAAACACCTGCAATGGTTGTTAGAATATCTACTAGGTTAGGTATACCCCCTGAACGATACTCTCCTTCATTGTATTATTTATTCTTGACTGATTCTGGTGAACCAGAATGTTATGAAGAGGCAATGTAGGTAGACACCAGAAATAAGTGGGAGCAAGGCATGAAAGAGGAAATGGATTCCTTGGAAAATAACCATACTTGGGACTTGGTTAACTTGCCTACAGGAAAAAGAGAATTGAATAATAAATGGGTTTACAAGTTGAAGGAAGAAGATGGAGGAGAAAAGCA
>SNQJ01S0047359.1:30581-50775 GCA_010110895.2 Picea sitchensis | reverse complement strand
TATTCTTTTTTAGACGCGAATAACCCAGATGTTGATCGAAAGAATCGAAAACGCAAATGTCAGCATGAGAAATAGTCAGCGTGAGAAATAGCCGACCGATCACTTTCGTCATCCACCGACGGGAATCAAACTGCCGCCGATAATCAATAAATACTTTACATTTACAGTGGTGTTTTGATAGCAATGAATTTTGAAATATCGGCCTATATGCATAGGCATATAGGCATAGGTAAATGACCTTTTTTTTTTTGATTCACTCTAGGTTAGCCAAGCTTAGACATAGTGGTAGAATTTTAGTAAGAATATCTGTAGTATTCTCATTTTTATGGATATTTTTCATGTTAAAATACTTTTCCTTCAATAATTATTGAATCCAATGGTAAGTAAGGTCAATGTGTTTGGTATTTGAATGATATGTTGATTTTTTTGCTAAATGAATGATGTTTTGATTGTCATAATACAATACATATTTGTCTTGTTTTATTCCCAACTCTCTTAGGAATCACTGCATCCACAACATTTCTTTGCAAGATTCTCACAATGCATCATTTTTTTCCAAGGAAAACACTTGCAAAAAACCCTCTGAGTACTACCCCATGTTCCATGGATGGTAAGCATGGTAAATCCTCGACCTTGATTACACTGCCTAGTCCAGTGGGAATCAAGAGAGTGGAACCTATAACCAACAACAAGTATGAAAAACCCATGTCTAGCTCTAGACCAATTGAACTAACCCTCTAGGCTCAAGAACTGCATCATTATTACTAAAACATTATCAATAATGACCAGTACCCTTGAAATACTTCAAAATCCACTTTACTACTTTCCAATGTTGTTTATGAAATACATAAAAATCCACTTTACGATGATGATGTTGTTTTCTCTAATTTGTAAAGAAGTTGATCACTATTGCCACTAAATGTGAAATATATGTTGAGTAAATATCATGGCATACATCAAGCTTCCAAATCTTGAAGCATAAGTAATTTTAATCATTCCATCATTCTCCTTATCATCACAAGGGAAGAAATCAACACTCAGTTTGAAGTGTGGAGTCCTTCAAATTGAACCTATCAAGCACTTTCTCAATATATTTTTCTTGCCACAATTATTTCTTATTTCTATCACTTATGATCTTTGTAGTATTCCACATATAAAATAGTATGATGAACGTAAATATTTTAGCTAGAAATAGCATAGAAACAAGCATATAACCAGAATAATACCAAAACAATACCATAATAATACCATAATAACACTACAATGAGCACTTTGATTACTGATAGCAATGTTCACTTGCTTCTTCGAGGGGGAAACCTCCAACAGAGCAGAGCTCTATTACGATAATATCCAAGACAAAAATTCTCATATCCTCTATTCCTATTTATAGAAATCTATTTATCCAAAAGAACAATCTAGAAGAATATCCTTCTAGAAGCGAAAAAATCTATTAGGTCTTCTTACATTTGACTTATTCCTCCTTATTTATAGGCCTTATTAATATTGAAATTTATTACATGGAAATATATTATTCTACTCACTTGAGGGGTTAGGTAGGTTAGGTCCCTAACATACCCTCCCCCTTAAAATCAACCTTGTCCTTAAGGCTTGAGATGAGTAAATTGTTGCAGAATGTTAGCGGGCTCCCAAGTGGCATCTGTTGGAGTTGTATCTTTCCACTAGACTAACACTTCCTTAATGGTATGATGACGAAGACGACGCTCTCGCTGGTCCAAAGCTGCTTGTGGCTACAATGAGATGGATCCTTCTTCATACAACTCGGGAAGTTTGGTTTGAGTTTGGCACGTAGTTCCAATCACCTTTTTTAAGAAGGGGACATGAAAAACATGATGGAGCTTAGAATGATTGAGAAAAGCTAACTGATATGCCACCTATCCAATGCGTTTGAGAACTATATAAGGACCATAAAATTTGGGCGCCAGTTTCTGACAGTGTTCAAACTTGAGTGAAGTTTTCTTATAAGGTTGCAGTCAAAGAAATGCCTGGTCTCCTTCAACAAATTGTTGTTTTGAGTGACCTTGATTGACTTGATTCTTCATGTGATTCTGAGACATGACCAAATTCTCTTTGAGTGTACTAATAATAGACTTAGGAAATGTAAGTGTTTGGTCAACCACCTTGACCTTTGATACACCTGGCATGTAGGAGAGAACGAAAGGTGGATTTTGGCCATATACTGCTTCAAAAGGAGTCATGCGAGTAGTTGTATGATAAGAAGTTTTGTATCACCATTCAACTAATGGTAACCATTGAGCCCATTGATTTTTCCTTTCAGAGGCAAAACACCTCAAATAAGTCTCCAAACACTTGTTGACAACTTCAATTTGACCATCAGTCTGGGGATGATAGGTGGTGTTGAGATGCAATTGGGTGCCCTATGGTCTGAACATTTATTTCCAAAAATTATTGGTGAAAGTGGGATCTCAATCATAAACAATAGAATGAGGCATGCCATGAAGCTTGAAGATATGATCCATGAAACATTGAGCCACAATGAATGTGGTAAATGGGTGTTGAAGAGAACATAAATGAACATACCTTGAAAGACGAGCCACGACCACCATGATGACTGAATTATTTCCTGATTTAGGTAATCCCACAATAAAATCTATAGAGATGTCCCTCCAAATAGTTTGTGGAATCAGAAGTGGTTGGAGTGTTCCAGGAGGTTTGATGGTTTCTCCTTTTTTTTGTTGACAAACATCACATTCTGCTACAAAAGTGCGTCCTTTTTCATACCATCCCAGAAAAAAAAACATTTGACCTAGTCATAGGTTTTGGTAAACCATGAATGCCTAGTTGTGGGAGAAGCATGAAGCTCAAAAAACACAGTGGATTTAAGTTGTGACTATTTACTTAAATACAAAAGACCTTTGTAGCAAAGCTCATCATTGTGCAAAGAGTACCCTGGGGAAACTGGGGAGTTGGATTGCAATTGTTGGATTAGGTGCAATATTTTAGGATCATGTAGCCATTCTTGGCACACATTTTGGAGCCAATATGGTACAATGAAGGAGAGGGAGAAAAGGGACCCTTCATCTTCATATTTTCGAGAAAGAGCATCAATAACCACATTTTATTTACCTTTCTTGTAAATGATCTCATAGTCATAAACAAAGAGCTTAGTTACCCATTTTTGTTGCTACAAGGAGGAAGGTCGTTGCTCCAGAAAATACTTGAGGCTTTGATGATCTGTCTTAATTTGGAAGTGTTTCCCCAAGAGATAAGGTCGCCAAAGATCCATTGCAGAATAACCAACATTTCATTTTCATAGATTGATAGGCCCAAATGCCATTCTGACAATTGTTTGTTGGTAAAGGAAAAAAGTTTGTCTTCTTGCATAAGTACGACTCCAATTCCTCTGCTTGAGGCATCACATTCCATGACAAAGGTCTTTGTAAAATCAGGAAGGGCCAAGACCAGAGTAGTAAACATAGCCTCCTTCAAATCTTGAAAATCCTGATTTGCTGTGAGAGTTCAAGTGAAAGAATTATTTTTAAGGAGAGCAATGAGAGGGGCCACAATCTTCCCATAATTATGAACAAACCATGCAATCTTTTGATAGTCTTGGGGTGAGGACAATCCTGCATTGCTTCAATATATTTAGGATCCACCTGGACACCAACCTTGCCAACTATATGACCCAAGTACTCTACTTCATAGGTGCCAAAGGCACATTTAGAGCATTTGAGGAAAGGTTGGCGCTCAGAGAATAGATGGAGAATTCTATCCACATGGGAAAGAAAGGATTGCCAAGTTTAACTATAGATGAGAATATCATCAAAGAAAAATAAGACAAAATGACAGAGCAAAGGATGGAAGAAATGGTTAATGATGCTTTGGAAGGTGGAGGGGGCAATACACGGGCCAAAGGGCATGACTAAAAACTCATAGTGACCCTCATGAGTGCGAAAGGAAGTCTTGGATATGTCAACTTCTAGCATATGTATCTAGTGGTAGGAAGAATGTAGATCCATTTTAGTGATGTATTGAGCACCACTCATGATCGAAATGTATGTCGGTGGCCTCCCACCTATTCCAACTGGCTCATTTTGGCAATTTTTCAGTTTGAGAGCTTTTTCCTAGTTTTTGGATCCTTGACTTCCAGAGTTGTTTTGAGTCCCTAAAAAATGTTTTTACGGCTCACCACAATTTGATTGTAGACAAAGTGATAGCCCGAAGACAGCATGTTTAATACTCAGATAGACCTTTCTAACGGGCTATCGTGTGCCTAAAACGGAGATCGTATGTAAACATTACAACCCTGATATGTTGATGTACTAACTTAGCCAAACGAGGCCCACATGAATTTTGGTGCTTTATCTCCTAGGGTTAGGTTTTTGGATTTCTAGGGTTTTTGACATTCCCGTTTATTGTAAAAATGCCTTAAGACCCTCATTGTAATAATATTCTTGTGAATGAGCACATGCGTCACATCTCTTCTCAGAGATAAGCCTCCACCATTATAGCAACCTTGTTTTCCACTACATTTTACAGTTTTAGCTTATTTCCTTATTGAATAGAAACCAATTTACTGTATATTTGTTATTTTGTGTTAAACATATTTTGACAATAATCTCTATTCATTTCATTATGCTCATAAAATTCAGATCAGTGGTATCAGAGTGGTCTGCTCCTTCTCATTCTTAATGCATGTCCCCAATGAGGTCAAGATACAAAGAATTGGGTCTCGAGCTTGTGTCTCTTGAGAAAAAAACCTCTCACATGCCCAAGCGACCTCTCATGGTGGGAGAAAAGAAAGACGATGTGACAAGAGATCCCTTCAAAATCTTTCTCGAGGAATCCCTCACACAACAGAGGAATGAGATGATGGATAGTTTTGTGAAAATCCTTTGGCGGCTACCAACGAGCAACACATCTTCCTCAAATGGAGGCGCTTCCCCCTTCAAGGTACAAATCAACTTCGATATTCCTATATTTGAAGGTTGTTAGCACTCTGTAATTTTCTCAAGGTTATTGAGGTAGTCACATAGGMAACAACAAAACCGCTTCAAGTGAGGGATCTAGCCCTCCGAGACTTAGAAAGGGATATCTCTATCAAATTTAGATTTGTTTGAAATAGGATATTAGGCTAGCTATGCAGAATATGATATGTTGTTGAAKTTTTCTAGTTGAGACAGCAAAAGAAGACCATTGGGCTATGGGAGGCAAAAATTAAAGTGTTGAATGAATGAATAGCTAAAACAAACTATAACCAGGCAGGGTAATCATATCAGTGGATCCTTTAAATCTTATAAAATGGGAAAGGAAGAAAATACAAAAATTCATTTCAAATGCAGTGCAAATCACATCCGAATTCTACATTTCAATCATGGAAAGAAAACACAGATATTGTTTAGAGCTAGAACAGGGTGTTTAAGAACAAATCCTGCACATTATATTCTCAAAAACAATACAGAAAGGAAAAAGAAGGTGAACATGAAAAATAGCAGGTTACATAAAAGGAACACTTCACCACTTAAACATGACACGGGAATCTGGAAATAGAATTTCCTTTGTATTTCTTCATGACAGTGACTTACAGTATTTGAAACATTTCACAGTGGATAGGAAAATCTCCCTGTCATCTCCCTGCCAGTCTAACCTCATTCACCTTGAAAGCATAAGCTTTATAACCTTTACATAAAAAACATAGATCTTATTAAACAAGAACTGAAATACTAAAAATAGTACAATATCAAACAGTTTCCAGAAAAATAGGATCGGATCCCATCTTAAGGGGCCAAAACCCTATCAACAATGTCACTTTCGAATTCCGTCTTTGACAGCTAGACAATCTTGGCCAAAAATAGAAAAAATCCCTAAAAATATTGAACTGTCTCCAATGAAAAACTTGCCGAAATTCTGTGAAAAAGGGGTCCACTCAGACATCTGTTTCTCTTTAATTCTGACACCTGGGAAAAAACTGAAGGATTTTATTTTATATGGCCATGCGATGGACAAAAACCTCCTTCGGTTTCGCCAAATTCCCCTCCATCTCACCGAAACACCTCCTGCAAAATCAGGACTGCAAGAGGAAAATGAAAAACTTAAAAAATGGGTCTTGTAAATAGCTTCGATTCTCCCAACTGGTGGCACCTTTGCAAAATCTGGAAGAGTTTTTTGTTATTCAGCCCGTTCTGAACAAAAATTTCTTTCAATTTTTTAAAATTCATCTTTGTTTTCCTAGAACCCACTTCGGAAAATGACATGTTGAACAGGCAAAAATGGGCAAAATTTGGGAAGAACGTTTTTTTTTTTGGGATAGGTGGAATTCCGGACCCCCACGAGGTGGTAAGCAATTTTTTTTGGGGGCGGCTCCACTGGCATGTGGAGCCACCAAGTGTCCATGGAGTGGTTTTATAATACAACTCATATCGGACCCCCCCTCTCGTTAAAGTTCAGATGGCAAGGGGGGGTCCGATATTATTTATGGCCGTTGGTTTGATTTTGTTCGAGATGGGAATGTGAAGTTGTGGGTGGGTAGAAACTTAGGATGGTATGTTTTTTAGTTTTTTAGTTTTTTTAGTTTTTGTCTTTTAATATTTTTTATTTTTGTTTAAGTGTTTGTTTTAATATGTTTTGTTTTGTTATATTATATTTTTTATTATTGTTTTTATTTTTTTAATTGTTTTATGTTAATTTTTATATGTTTTGTTTAATTTATATTTTTTAATTTGTTTTTAATTAATTTAAATTAATGGAACACTAACCTTCTTAGTGACTTAAATTATTAACTTAACTATTTATTAATTAATTAGTTAATAATTAACTAAATTAATTATTAATTAATTAATTAATTAATTTCTAACAAGACTTTAACCTAGTTTTTTTGTCTAATTACCCTAACTTTATTAACCTATTTACTAATTACTAACATTATTAATTAATCTAATTAACTTATTTGATTTTTCCTTTAATCCTAACTTTGTTTATTCGTGAATGGGTGGCAGGATAATGGAGGATGATGCCATGAGGCAGGAGCGGCATGGTATTGTCAGTATGGTGGTAAGTTGGAAGGATGGTAAGCGGTAAGTGGTCTGGAGCGGAGGAAATCTGATGAGATGGATTTATGACATGTTGGGACAAGGCCCTCAGGGAAAAACCTCCTCATTCTAGAGCCCCCCCCCACCGTTAAAGACATAATGGTCAAGGGGGTCCAGAATCGCTTGTAGACCGTCCATCTGCGCACTGTCAGGATGATCATAGGTCTCTGCGCACACTTTAATCACCTTTTCGAAACCCCCCCTCGCACACCGTTAAAGGTCGAACGGTTGAGGGGGTCTGAAATTTCTTCAGAGCCGTAGATTTGGGTGCCAAAATCTTAGTCGTAGATCTAGGCCTGATCTTTAATCTCTGGGGCGCAAATCAGTATATGAGGTAAAACTTAGGCTTAATGACCTTTTTGTGGGTTTGGTGCGCTGCTTCCCTTGCTTTTGTCACCTTGGGGTTAGGAAACACCACTCAGCATAAAAAATCATGAATTTTCCTTTTCCTTTCCTTTCCTGGAAACTAATTTGTAGAAATGAAATATTATTTGCAAGCCAAAATACATCCAGAGTGAAAATTTTCCAGTCACCAGATGATCCTATGAATTATGGGGTTATAACAGTGGCTCCACCTGGGGATGGAAACTCTTTTGGGAGGTGTCAAGAACCACTGAACTCTGAATATGCAGACCGATGCTTTATTCATCGGGCCAATCCCAAAATCTTATTCTGCAACTTGTACCTATTTTTATCTTGCAACTAAAAACCAAATCAAAATGAACACTGCTGAAAAAGAGATGCTCAAAATGTTGGGCTTATTCACATTCTCCTACCTACCCTATACTGTTGAAAATCATGCTAAATCAAATAATACAAAAATGCCAATGAAGCCAATCAAGTAGTTGTTGAGACCAAAGGACTGCTTGACTGCTCGTTAGCACAGTCTAAAAGGCAGCTTGACCTTTTTCCCATAGATTCAAAACTGCAAAGTGTAAAGGCCATTGCTGAAAACATGATTGATCTTTACAATAGAGACCTTGAAAATCTTGAAGAACCAAAGTAATGCCAGAGATAGATTGAGGCTCTGCAGTGAAAAATTTCTCCATATAAGTGACTATAGGATCAAGGTAGAAATGACACGTTCCTTGATTTTTAGATTTATCCAAGTGAGTAACATGCTCTGGACCCATATCTATGCTATTTGCATCGTCATGCACTTCCTAACATGGCTGCAAATTTTCTGATGGGTCTTGAAATGATACCTCTATTGAAAAAGACAATGAAGTTGCCTGCCTGATCATGTCAATATCATAACAAATTTTTATCCCATGGTTGGATGATGGAAAATGACTTTGACAACCCAAGTCATCCAACACATCAGATATTGGATCCTGTAGAAATTGAAATGACCGCTACATTGGTTCCACCGAGACTTCTTGATTTTCTGTATGTTTATCCTTTAACATATACTCAATATTCTTTTTCAAAAACTGAAATGGATTAAAGCATAATGGTACATAGTTATTTTGGTCTAACTCATAATTTGTCTTAGGCTTTAATCTTTCATCTGGAATTTGAAAATCAAAGTATGTCAAGGGTTGTAAATCTGGGTTTAGAATAGCCTCCATATCAACAATGACGTCCTTTTGCTAACTCATCAGAAAAAAAATTATCTTCACTATTTACAACTTGCCTAGAGTTTCTTTTCAGAAATTGAAAAGATGAGAAACATAAGGGCAAAGATTTTTCCCTTACTCTAGAATTTTCTACATTTTCCTTATCACTGTCATAATTTCCATGTACAGATTGATTATCCTGCTAGGATTGCAAATGATCTTCTTCCTCCCAATCATATGTGGTTGGTTTCTTTGAACAATCCACCTCTATTTCAACCTCATGATCATCATCATACTGATCACATTGGGGTACATTGTCCAAGTAAGGAATGTCATCAAACATGTACATCATATCAGTTGGTTGTTTCTCTGCAACTTGAGATGGAGCATCATTTTTTACCACGTCGTGAATTGAATACTTGAAAGAATCATTATCCAAACTAAGGTACCAAGGGTGAGCTGCAAAATGTTTCGGAACAATGACCTTTTCTTTCTCTGAAATCAATGGACATGATGTCTTTGAACATCATTTTTTTCTCTTCTGCTAATGTCCTGCATCATCTCTTCCATGGTGTTGGCCAGAATGTCCAGTTTAGCTTTTGAATATTTCAACTGATCCCTTTCTTTGTTCTTTACTTTTGACCTTTTGATCAACAAGTTGGCCTCCACATCAACTGCAACCTTTTGCATTTCTTCGAGAGTTGCAGTGTTTTTTTCTCTTAATTGGAATGCCATCTCAGGATCAAAGGCATACGGGAAATGCAAGTGGGATGATCCTGGGGGTGGCCTTATATCAATAGGCATTGTATGATATACCTTATTGAACCTTGCTGAAAACTATTGTACTGTTTCCCCTGGCTGTCTTTTCAAATGGTCATACTCTTCTAGGATGAGAAAGACATTTCTCATGATCACCCACCTATCTAAGAAAACTTGCGTGAACTAATAAAAATTCCTGATGCCTGCAGCTGGAAGGTTTTTAAACCAATTTTTAACTTTTCCTTACAAAGACAGGGCAAACATCCTTATATATACATCGTCAGCTTCAACCTCATAAAGGTCAAGGAAATCTTCAAACCTCTAGATGTGTTTTTCAACAGCAATATTGGCATTCTCTCCATCAAACCTAGGCAGATTATTGGTGTAATTTGCAAGGAGGTCATGGAGGATAGGAGGCAAATATAGGGGCTTGTATCTATCTGGGATTTTCTTAGGTATAGGAGGTAAAGCAAGGGGCTTATAACAGGCTGGAATTTTGACCTGTGAATCTAGACTTTTCACATATGTATCAAGGATCTTTACATCTGTAGGAAATAAAGTAGGAGGCTTATGTCTATCAAGGCTTCCTATAGGTGTAGGAGTGGGTACCAGAGCTATGGGAATGGGTTCAATCCTTTGAGGCTCTTTAGGTTGAAAATGATCATCCTGGATTTCAACAATATACTCTGGACCAAGATCATGATAAGAGAGAAAGTAATTGTAGATGAAACCAATAATATCATGAATACAATTTTAGCTTGAGTACCTGGTCTTTCTAGGCTACTTGGTCATGCTTCAAGTTATTCCTCCAGTGGACTCTTTGAATTGGCACTGTCTGGAGTTGATTGGAGTCGCCAGGTGAATTATCTTAGCGTTCTTGTGTCTGGTCACTGTCCACCATCAGTGATCAGGTCTGGAACTTTGAAGTGTACTACTGGAGAAAGGTCCCCAGTATGGTTGCCATTACGTTAGCGCTCTGTAATTTTCCCAAGGCTGTTGAGGCAGTCACAGAGGCAACATAAAAATTGTTTTGAGTCAGGGATGTAGCCCTATGAGACTCAGAGAGGGATCTCTCTATCAAATTTAGATTTGTTTGAAATAAGATATTAGGCTAGCTATGCATAATAGGATATGTTCTTGGAGTTTTCTGGTTGAGACAACAAAAGAAGACCATTGGGCTATGGGAGTCAAAAATTAAAGTGTTGAATGAATGAATAGCTAAAACAAACTATAACCAGGCAGGGTAATCATATCAGTGGATCCTCTAAATCTTATAAATTGGGAAAGGAAGAAAACACATAAATTCATTTCAAATGTAGAGCAGATCTCATCCGAATTCTACATTTCAATCATGGAATGAAAACACAGATATTGTTTAGAGCTAGCACAGGGTGTTTAAGAACAAATCCCTCACATTATCTTATAAACAATACAAAAATGAAAAAGAAGCTGAACATGAAAAATAACAGGTTACATAAGAGGAACACTTCACCACTTAAACATGACATGGGAATCTGGAAATAGAAATGCCTTTGTATTTATTCATGACAATGACTTACAGTATTTGAAACATTTCACAGTGGACAGGAAAATCTCCCTGTCATCTCCCTGCCAGTCTAACCTCGTTCACCTTGAAAGCATAGGCTTTATAGCCTTTACATAAAAAACATAGATCCTATTAAACAAGAACTGAAATACTAAAAATAGTACAATATCAAATAGTTTCCAAAAAAATAGGATCGAATCCCATCTTATGGGGCAAAAACCCTATCAACAATGTCACTTTTGAATTCCTTCTTTGACAGCTAAGCAATCTTGGCTAAAAATAGAAAAAATCCCTAAAAATATTGAACTATCCGCCATGAAAAACTTGTCGAATTTCTGCGAAAAAAGGGTCCACTCAGACATATGTTTCTCTTTAATTCTAACACATGGGAAAAAAATTAAGGAGGTTATTGTATATGGGCATGTTTTGGACAAACACCTCCTTCGGTTTCTCCAAATTTGCCTCCAGCTCACCAAAACACCTCCTGCAAAATCAAGACTGCAATAGGAAAATGAAAAACTGAAAAAATGGGCCCTTAAAATAGCTTCTATTCTCCCAATTGGTAGCACCTTTGCAAAATATGGAAGAAGTTTTTGTTCTTCAGGTCGTGCTAAACAAAAAAATCTTTCATTTTTTTAAAATCCATCTCCGTTTGCCCAGAATCCGCTTCGGAAAATGACATGATGAACATGCAAAAATGGGCGAAATTTGGGAAAAGCGGTTTTTTTTTTGGGATAGGTGGTATTCCGGACCCCCCCGGGGTGGTAAGCAGTTTTTTTTTGGGGGTTCCGCTGGCATGTGGAGCCGCCAAGTGTCCATGGATTGGTTTTATAATACAACTCAAATCGGACCCCCCCTCTGGTTAAAGTTTGGATGGTGAGGGGGGGTCCGATATTATTTATGGCCATTGGTTTGATCTTGTTCGGGATGAGAATGTGAAGTTGCGGGTGGGTAGAAACTTAGGATAGTATGTTTTTTAGTTTTTTATGTTTTTAAATTTTTGTTTTTTAATATTTTTTATTTTTGTTTACGTGTTTGTTTTATTATGTTTTGTTTTGTTATATTATATTTTTTATTATTGTTTTTATTTTTTTAATTGTTTTATGTTAATTTTTATATGTTTTTGTTTAATTAATATTTTTTAATTTATTTTTAATTAATTTAAATTAATGGAACACTAACCTTATTAGTGACTTAAATAATTAACTTAACTATTAATTAATTAATTAATTAATTTCTAACAAGGCTTTAACCTAGTTTTTTTGTCTAATTACCCTAACTTTTTTAACCTATTTACTAATTACTAACACTATTAATTAATCTAATTAACTTATTTGATTTTTCCTTTAATCCTAAGTTTGATTATTCGTGAATGGGTGGCGGGATAATGGAGGATGATGTCATGAGGCAGGAGCGGTATGGTATTGTCGGTATGGTGGTAAGTTGGAAGGATGGTAAGCAGTAACTTGTTTGGAGCGAAGGAGATCTGATGCGATGGATTTATGACACGTTGGGACAGTTCCCACCAGGAAAAACCACCTCATTCTGGACCCCCCACCGTTAAAGGCAGAATGGTTGAGGGGGTCCAGAATCGCTTGTAGACCGTCCATCTCCGCGCTGTCAGGATGACCATAGATATGTGTGCACACTTTAATCACCTTTTCAGACCCCCCCCCTCACTGTTAAAGGTCGAATGGTCAGGGGGGTCCGAAATCTCTTCAGAGCCGTAGATTTGGGTGCCGAAAGCTTAGTCGTAGATCTAGGCCCAATCTTTAACCTCCGTGGCGCAAATCAGTATATGGGGCAAAACTTAGGCTTAATGACCTTTTTGTGGGTTATGTGCGCTTCTTCCCTTGCTTTTGTCACCATGGGGTTAGGAAACACCACTCAGCATCAAAAATCATGAATTTTCCTTTTCCTTTCCTTTCTTTGAAACTAATTTGCAGAAATGAAATATTATTTGCAAGCCAAAATACATCCAGAGTGAAAATTTTCCAATCACCAAATGATCCTATGAATTATAGGGTTATAACAAAGTTCAGATAGACGTAGATGCTATGGACAAATTTTTGAATCGTCTAGAAGGGTATTTCTCTGTCCATAACTTCTCGAATAGAGAAAATATTACTTTTGCGCTCCTCTAAGCCATTCCCCATGTCAAAGATTAGTGGAAAACTTTATGTGTGCAAAATGAAATAGAGGAACCCTCATTATTTACAATCATAGTCACTTGGGAGTCCTTTAGGGATGTTATTAAGGAGAAATACTACCATGTTGGAAGCTACAACGACATGTGCATAAAACGGACCACACTACGATAGGAAAAATACCAAGTAGTGCCTGAGTTCCCAAATATCTTTCATACCTTGCGCACCAAGATGAGTATCAAAGATTTGGAGCGACATCTAGTTCTGAAGTATCGCGGCAGTATGCATAGATACATCTAGGGAGAAATGGAGTTTCTGAACATCTCATCCTTGGGCACAACCTATCGATATGCTGTCAAAATCGAGCAGAAGCTCAAACAAAAGATGTGATAATTTGGGCCTTGGAACCCCGCACACCAAAATCCAAGAAGGGGTGGCCCCAACCCGTAGAACAAAGGATAGAGCAAAGATGGACCTCCTCAGGACAACCATTCTAGGCCGCAAGCAAAGAAGGACACTAGAAAGACAAATAAAGATACCGAGAAGTGTTGCGATTTCCATAAGGGCCTCTCACATAACACTGTTGATTGCTACTCAATGCAGTCACTGGTGGATGAGGTGAAATCGTCTAAATCAAATGCAGGTTCCGACTCTGATTCAAAACCAAAAAGGGGGAGATGGATCATTGATGCATAACCCAGTGCTACTATTCCTACCACCAAGCTCTACCCAGGTGAACCAGATGAGCCAGAGGAAGGCAAGCATCTTTTTCATTCACAAATGTGGGTGAAGGGTACCCCGCTGCACTTCATCATTGATAGCGGTGGCCAGAAGAACCTCATATTATCATAGGTTGTGAAGATACTCGCCCTACTGATAATGCCGCACTCACAACCCTACACCATCAGATGGCTCCTCCAAGGAAGCGACACCCACATCAGCCAACAATGTCGCTTGTCATACGACATCAAGCCCTTCAAAGATGAGTTATTGTGTGATGTTTCCCCTCTCAAAGTTGGTAATTTTATTTTGGGCCAACCATATTTATGGAAACACCATGTTGTATATGAGTCTAGGCCTCATAGTTTTATTATTACTTTGAATAAGAAATTGTATAGGATACCCGAGGTAGTCCCAACTAGTTCTATTTCCTTGATCTATGGCAAGCAATGCAGGAATACCATCTCTTAGACGAGGAAGTTTGTCTTCTTCATGATTCACTCTCAGAATGAGAAAAATATCACAACCACATCTAGGGTCTTTGCGGTCAAACTCTCCACACAACTGAAGAAAGTGAATAAGGTCATGGAAGAATACTCGGGTATCTTCTCCTCACCTACTGAGGTACCTCTGCACTATCAGTTCAGGCACCCCATAGATCTATTCCCTGACACATCACTGCCCAATGGGCTAGTATATTGTCGCTCTCTGTTAGAGAATGAGGAGATCAAGCGACTAATCCAAGAAATGCTCCACAAGCGGCACATCCATCCTATCTCATCACCTTGTGGGAGCCCAATTGTACTGGTACAAAAGAAAGATGGAACTTGGCGAATTTGCATTTATTATTGGGCCCTGAATAAAATCACAGTTAGAAACCAGTACTAGATTCCCAGAATCGAAAACCTCCTTGATCAGCTCATGGGGGGCAAATACTTCAGTAATATTGATCTGAAGTTTGGCTACCACCAAGTCCTGATAGAATAGATAGATGTATGGAGGACTGTCTTCAAGTCAAAGGAAGGTATTTTTGAATGGTTGTTCATGCCCTTTGGCTTGAAAAATTCTCCAACCACTTTCATGAGGGTGATGGATCATATCATGTGACCATTCACCAATACTTTTGCAGTGGTGTATCTGGATGACATTCTCATTTACAACAAGACTTTGGCACAACACTTACAACATATTCAACAGGTTCTGTACACCCTATGGCAGCACAAGCAATACACCAACTTGGAAAAATGTTCCTTTGGCATGAACAGGGTACATTACTTGGGCTACATCATTGATAAACATGGCATACATGTGGATCCAACCAAGATCAAAGTCATCTATGACTAGCCAGCCCCAACCACACTCATTGAGATTCAGAGCTTCTTAGGCCTTGCCAATTTCTACCACAGGTTCGCATTGAGATTCTCCCATATTGCATGGACCGTCAGCCAAGTAACCAGGGGTGGTGGTAAGGATACATTTGTGTGGGGTCGGTTCCAACAACAAGCATTCGATTATTTGAAGCAATGCTTGTGCTCAACCCCAATAATTTCACTACCGAACCTGTAGCAACCCTTTGAGATTGAGACAGATATTTCAGACTATGCTAAGGGCATCGTTCTCACTCAACATGACCACCCTATGGCCTATCACAGTGAAACACTATCAGATAATGTCTGTAATTACCCTACTTACGACAAATAAATGTCCTCCATTGTGCAATCCTGCCACCAGTGGAGACATTACATTCTTGGGAAGGAGACAATCATCCACACTAATCATAAGCCAATGCAGTTCATGCAGACACAAGGAAAATTTTAGAATGACCACCATCAGAAGTGGTCCACATACTTGTAGCAATTCCACCTCAACATAAAGTATAAAATAGGAATCACCAATCGCATCGCTGATTTCCTCAGCAGACTTTCAGTCGCAACACTCACCATGGTGCTAGAATCTTGCAGCCATGAGACCTCTGGATGGCCCCAACTCTGTGATACAAACCCAGACTTATCCACAACCTACCAAATGTTAGGCACAAACACAGTTGTCGCTAATTTCCATCTTCAGGATGGGTTGTTGTGTTGTCTAGGCCATATATGTATTCCATCAAGCGAGTGAGTGAAGTTGATATGGGAAACCCACTACAATCAGGTGGAAGGACACTTCGGCATCGAAAAGACAATGGAAATGTTGCAGAAACATTTCTACTGGTTGAAACTTCAATAGGAGGTCAACAAGTATATAAGGTCCTAAACTGTTTGCATTATTGCTGAATCGACCACTAAGAAATAGGGCCTATACACCCCTCTTCCTACTCCTGACAGGCCATGGGAATCCATTTTAAGGGACTACATGTCGAGCCTCCCATCCACCAAGCAGGGAAATGACTGTGTTTTTTTGGTTTTTCATCGCTTTTCTAAGATGGCGATTATGTCGGCCTGCACGAAGAGCATCACAACAGAGGCCATTACCAAGCTCTTTTTTGAATGACTCTGGGTACATTTTGGAATGTCACAAACCATTGTCTCATATCGGGACAGTCAATTTCTCAACACATTCTAGTCGAGCCTCTAGTCACTGTTGAACACCAAGCTCACCAAATCCACGACCTTCCACCGCCAGACAGATGTCCAAACCGAGGTCATCAATCAAATGATTGTGCATATCCTACGCATGTATAATTCCAATCACCCTTTCACATGGGTTGAGATTATTCCCTATGTCAAGCATAGCTAAAATCGAGCCCTGCATAGCTCAACTGACCACAACCCATTTTAGGTGGGGTTGGGATTCCAACCATTGGGTCCCATAGATGTTTCACTACCCCTTGTGGCCACCTCGATCGACTCATCTCCTACTCCAACTGAACCTGAAAAATCCACATGGTTTACTAAGAGGATCCAACACATCCACCAACAGGTTCATGCTATCCTACATAAGTCCAATGACAAGTACAAGCAACACCATGATCAACACTAGGTGCCACATATGTTTCAGGTGGGTGACAAAGTTTGGTTGCACTTGTAGAAAGAATGCCTTACAAGACTCCATCAGGAGCTTATCCCACTCTGTTATGGGTCGTACACCATCACCAAGGTTGTGGGTGATAATTTTTTTGAGCTCAACATTCCTTCTTTCCTTGGCCTACACCCACTGTTCAACGTGGATCTCCTTCATCCTTATTTCCCACCATTATTGGACACCTCAAACGTAGAAGAACAATTGAAACCAACATATCTCAACCCCTACTGCATACAACATGAATCCAATGATAATATTGTGGACAAACAGGTCAAGGGAACTCACCAGCAAAGGATCCATCTTTATCGAGTTGTCAAAGTAGGGCAGCGCTTGTACCAAGGCAAGTGGCTCACCCAGGACAAATTCAGTAGAAATTTCCTCATCTGATGGGGGATCTCAATGCAATGGAGACCATTTATTTCTAAGGGTGGAGGATTGATCTATATGGATGTCGGTGGCCTCCCACCTATTCCAACTAGCTCATTTTGGTAGTTTTCAATTTTGGCATTTTTTTCCTAGTTTTCTGGTCCTTGGCTTCCGAGGTTGTTTTGAGGTCCTAAACAACGTTTTTAGGGCTCTCCATAGTTATATTATAGACATAGCCAAATTCCTATGAAAACATGTGTATTCCTCATATATACCTTTCCAACGGGCTATCATGCGCCTAAAACAAAGATTGTATGAAAAAGTTATGACCCCAAGAAGTTGATGTACTAACTTACCCAAACGGGGCCCACAACACTTTTGGTGCTTCATCTCCTAGGGTTGGGTTTTTGGATGTATAGGGTTTTTGACATTCCTGTTTATTGTAAAAAGGCCTTCAGAGCCTCATTTTAATAAGCATCTTCTGAATGAGCGCAACTGTCACATCTCTTCTCAGAGATAAGTCGCCACCATTCTAGCAATCTTATTTTCCGCTTCGTTTTACAGTTTCAACTTATTTCCTTATTGAATAGAAACCAATTTTACTGTATATTTGTTATTCTATGTTAAGCATCTTTTGATAATAATCTGTATTCATTTCGTTATGCTCATAAAATTTGGATCAACTCATCTCATCAGAGAGATCATCAATGACAGGAATGGGAAACTTGTCCTTGATGGTGAGTTTATTGATGGCACGAAAGTCAAGACACATGCACCAAGTACCTTGTTTCTTAAGTACCATGAACACAGGGGAATAATAAGTGATGGTACTGGGATGAATAACACCCTCTTAGAGCAATTCCTGCACTATTTTCTCAATTTCATTCTTTTGGGAAAAGGGATGACGATAAGGGTGAACATTGGGAGGAAGACTGTTAGGAACAAGGGGAATGGAATCATCATGAACACCATGAGAAGGAGGAAGTCCCTAAGGGGTGGAAAAAAAATCTTGATGTGTGGAAAGGATAGCATTGAGGTCATGATGCACAAAGGGTGTCTCAACTGCTTGAATAAAATGGAGTTGAGAAATACTACCGTAGTGGCCTTTCTTGAGGATCTTTTCCATGCGATGGGAACTAATGATCTCAGGAGAACCAACTGTGAGACCTTGGAATTTATACCTTTGTCCCTCTTGTTGGAATTGCATGGTTAATTCCTTAAAATCCATAAGAATGGGACCCAAAGTGCGTAACCATTCAAAACCTAGCACAATGTCACAGGCACCCATGTCAATGGAAAACATATGGGATTTCAGGTGGTAATGTTGAATTTTAATACATACATTTTCACAACGCCCACCACTTTCATGGACCCACCATTGGCTATCATGATTTGAAAATTATTGACAACACGAATATAACAATTGGTTTCCTGGGCAATGCGACGATGAATAAAATTGTGGGTGCTACCACTGTCAACAAGGATTATGACCTTCCCGTGCTTAATATAGCCAGTGATCTTGAGGGTTTGTGGGGCAGAGAAGTAAGTGAGGGCATGCAAGGAAATAAGGGGGTCAGCTTCAGGTGGGTTAGTAGGCTCTTTGGTAGCATCGGAAAGGGAGGGCTCTTCAACAAGGGGAACTCTCACATAATATTTAGGAATATCTTCACAAATGGCCATAAAACATTTTTGTTCCTTACACTTGTGCCCCTGCAAATATTTTTCATCACAATTATAACAAAGACCCTTCAGTTGGAATTCATCCATTTCATCCCTAGTTAGTTTATAGGCCTTGAGGGGAGTGACAGGGGGGTTTGGATTAGTGGGTCAAAGGATATTAACAAAATAAGGTTTTTTCTTTTGGGAAAAAACAACTTGTTGGGCCTCTTTAGCACGTGTACTAGAATCTAACCAAGTCTAAGGGAAGGCCATGAGAACATGGGATCATATTTCATCTTTGAGGCCACTGATAAAGAATTCATAGAAGAACRCATCTAACATGCCCTCTGTTCGAAATACCAAATGCTCAAAGGAAGTGATAAAGTCTTCCACTATGCCTGAATATTTCAACTTGGTCAAACAACTGAGATAGTGGGTATCAATATCAAAGTAGGCATAGAGCTCTACAAC
The DNA here is from genome assembly GCA_010110895.2 of Picea sitchensis. Lineage (NCBI taxonomy): Eukaryota > Viridiplantae > Streptophyta > Pinopsida > Pinales > Pinaceae > Picea > Picea sitchensis. The sequence goes on along the minus strand of SNQJ01S0047359.1, from coordinate 31,460 downwards.
AAAATGGGTCTAGGCAATATACCCCTGACGTGAATTTTTATGTGATTGCCACCATTTCCAACATTCAGGATCTATATATAGGAGAACATAGCAATGTTTGGTCTACTCATTAGTAATACCATGTAGAGAAAAATAATGCTCCATTTGAGTGACCCAAACTGTAGGATCATAGCCATCAAATTTATTGACCTCTACACGGGGAAGACGAGGTTCACAATGAAAGAAGTTGGATTAAAAATGTAGAGACTGAGAGGAATCAATAGCATCAGGTTAGTATGATGAGGAAGGACCCGTAGGGATGTTCAACAATTGATTGACAACAAACTGGAGTGCGGTAAATTGGGTTGTGAAGTTGGCTTCCATGATGTCAAATTTGTGCTCTACTTTTGCAATGTGAGAATTGGTAGAGCCAATCTCAGATGTCATATGTTTGATGGAGGTATGGGATTGATTGATGGAAGTTTGGAGTTGTTGGTTGTGAGTGGTGGCCATTTGGAGAGGGGAAGTGCACGAAGGAAAAATGGGTGAGTGGGATCACAAAAAGAACTTATAAGTGATAGGTACCACGATGATCGGTGAGAGAAGGTAAATAAAATGGAATAGGTGGAAAAATAGGGAAACTGGGAAGGGGTCAAGTCCACTGAAACAAAAAGGATTAAAAATGAAGGGTATGACTGCAATCAAGGAGAAAAGGGGAATCCAATGGAATAGGTCCCAAATAAGTGTGTCGACGGGACCACTATACATTTTTTTTCAGTCCTGCAGATTTATACTCTGGCCTGAAGAATACTATAGTGACGAAATTCCCAAATGCTTAACAGGATGAAATGTGTATTAATTTCACAACCAGAATGTAGAAGGAGCAACTGTGCGGAAAAA
>SNQJ01S0047359.1:0-15494 GCA_010110895.2 Picea sitchensis | reverse complement strand
CAGTGGGTGGGGGGGGTCTAAAAAGGTGATTAAAGTGTGCGCACATATCTACAGTCATCCTGATAGCGCGGAGATGGACGGTCTACAAGCGATTCTGGACCCCCTTGACCATTCTGCCTTTAACGGTGGGTGGGGGTCCAGAATGAGGCGGTTTTTCCCAGCGGGCACTATCCCAATGTGTCATAAATCCATCGCATTAGATCTCCTCCACTCCAGACCACTTACTGCTTACCATCCTTCCAACTTACCACCATACCGACAATACCATACCGCTCCTGCCTCATGACATCATCCTCCATTATCCCGCCACCCATTCATGAATAAACAAACTTAGGATAAAAGGAAAAATCAAATAAGTTAATTAGATTAATTAATAGTGTTAGTAATTAGTAAATAGGTTAATAAAGTTAGGGTAATTAGACAAAAAAACTAGGTTAAAGTCTTGTTACAAATTAATTAATTAATTAATAATTAATTTAGTTAATTATTAATTATTTAATTAATTAATAGTTAAGTTAATTATTTAAGTCACTAATAAGGTTAGTGTTCCATTAATTCAAATTAATTAAAAACAAATTAAAAAATATTAATTAAACAAAACATATAAAAATTAACATAAAACAATTAAAAAAATAAAAACAATAATAAAAAATATAATATAACAAAACAAAACATAATAAAACAAACACGTAAACAAAAACAAAAAATATTAAAAAACAAAAAGTAAAAAACATAAAAAAAACTAAAAAACATACTATCCTAAGTTTCTACCCACCCGCAACTTCACATTCTCATCCCGAACAAGATCAAACCAATGGCCATAAATAATATTGAACCCCCCCTCACCATCCGAACTTTAACCAGAGGGGGGGGTCCGATATGAGTTGTATTATAAAACCACTCCATGGACACTTGGCGGCTCCACATGCCAGCAGACACCCCCCCAAAAAAATCTACTTACCACCTCGGGGGGGTCCGAAATACCACCTATCCCAAAAAAAAACCCGCTTTTCCCAAATTTCACCCATCTTTGCATGTTCATCATGTCATTTTTCGAAGCGGATTCTGGGCAAACAGAGATGGATTTTAAAAAAATGAAAAAAAAATTTGTTCAACACTGGCTGAAGAGAAAAAACCTCTTCCATATTTTGCAAAGGTGCCACCAGTTGGGAGAATAGAAGCTATTTTCAAGGCCCATTTTTTTAATTTTTCATTTGCCTGTTGCAGTCTTGATTTTGTGGGAGGTGTTTCGGTGATATGGAGGTGAATTTGGAGAAACCGAAGGAGGTGTTTGTCCAGAAACTGCCAATATACAATAACCTCCTTAATTTTTTTCCCATGTGTCAGAATTAAAGAGAAACAAATGTCTGAGTGCACCCTTTTTTCACAGAAATTCGGAAAGTTTTTCATGGCGGACAGTTCAATATTTTTAGGGATTTTTTCTATTTTTGGCCAAGATTGCCTAGCTGTCAAAGAAGGAATTCAAAAGTGGCATTGTTGATAGGGTTTTTTCCTCGTAAGATGGGATTCGATCCTATTTTTGTTGAAACTGTTTGATATTGTACTATTTTTAGTATTTCAGTTCTTGTTTAATATGATCTATGTTTTTGATGTAAAGGCTATAAAGCCTATGCTTTCAAGGTGAATGAGGTTAGACTAGCAGGGAGATGAAAGGAAGATTTTCCTGTTCACTGTGAAATGTTTCAAATATTGTAAGTCACTTTCATGAAGAAATACAAAGGCATTTCTATTTCCAGATTCCCGTGTCATGTTTAAGTGGTGAAGTGTTCATCTTATGTAACCTGCAATTTTTCATGTTCACCTTCTTTTTCATTTCTGTATTGTTTATAAGATAATGTGAGGGATTTTTTCTTAAACACCCTGTGTTGGCTATAAACAATATCTGTGTTTTCTTTCCATGATTGAAATGTAGAATTCGGATGAGATATGCTCTAAATTTGAATTGAATTTATGTGTTTTCTTCCTTTCCCATTTTATAATATTTAAAGGATCCATTGATATGATTACCCTGCCTGGTTATAGTTTGTTTTAGCTATTCATTCATTCAACACTTTAATTTTTTACTCCCATAGCCCAATGGTCTTCTTTTTTTGTCTCAACCAGAAAACTCCAAGAACATATCCTATTCTGCATAGCTAGCCTAATATCTTATTTCAAACAAATCTAAATTTGATAGAGAGATCCCTCTTTGAGTCTCAGAGGGATACATCCCTGACTTGAAGTGGTTTTGATGTTGCCTCTGTGACTGCCTCAACAGCCTTGGGCAAATTACAGAGCACTAACATAATGGCAACCATACTGGGGACCTTTCTCCAGTGGTACACTTCAAAGTTCCAGACCTAATCACTAATGGTGGATAGTGACCAGACACAAGAAGGCTGAGATCATTCACCTGGTGACTCCAATCAGCTCCAGACAGTGACGAGTCAAAGACTCCACTGGAGGAATAACTTGAAGCATGACCAAGTAGCCTAGAAAGACTAGGTACTCAAGCTCAAATTGTATTCATGATATTATTGATTTCATCTACAATTACTTTCTCTCTTATCATGATCTTGGTCCAGAGTATATTGTTGAAATCTAGGATGATCATTTTCAACCTAAATAACCTCAAAGGATTGAACCCATTCCCATAGCTCTGGTACTCACTCCTACACCTATAGGAAGCCTTGATAGACATAAGCCTCCTGCTTTATTTCCTACAGATGTAAAGATCTTTGATACATATGGGAAAAGTCTAGATTCACAAGTCAAAATTCCAGCCTGTTATAAGCCCCTTGCTTTACCTCCTATACCTAAGAAAATCCCAAACAGATAGAAGCCCCTATATTTGCCTCCTATCCTCCATGACCTCCCTACAAATTACACCAATAATCTACCCAGGTTTGATGGAGAGAATGCCAATATTACTGTTGAAAAACACATCCAGAGGTTTGAAGATTTCCTTGACCTTTATGAGGTTGAAGCTGACGATGTATATATAAGGATGTTTTCCCTGTCTTTGTAAGGCAAATTTAAAAATTGGTTTAAAAACCTTCCATCTGCAAGCATCAAGAATTTTCATCAGTTCACGCAAGTTTTCTTAGATAGGTGGGTGATCATGATAAATGTCTTTCTCATCCTAGAAGAGTATGACCATTTGAAAAGACAGCCAATGGAAACAGCACAACAATATTTAGCAAGGTTCAATAAGGTATATCATGCAATGCCTATTGATATAAGTCCACCCCCAGGATCAGCCCACTTGCATTTCCCGGATGCCTTCGATCCTGAGATGGCATTCCAATTAAGAGAAAGGAACACTGCAACTCTCGAAGAAATGAAAAAGGTTGCAGTTGATGTGGAGGCCAACTTGCTGATCAAAAGGTCAAAAGTAAAGAACAAAGAAAGGGAGCAGTTGAAATCTTCAAAAGCTAAATTGGACATTCTGGCTAGCACCATGGAAGAGATGATGCAGAAGATTAGCAGAAAAGAAAAACTTGATGTTCAAAGACATCATGTTCCATTGATTTCAGAGAAATAAAAGGTCACTATTCCCAAACATTTTGCAGCTCATCCTTGGTACCTTGGTTTGGATAATGATTCTTTCATGTATTCAATTCACGATGTGGTAAAAGATGAAGCTCCATCTCAACTTGCAGAGGAACAACCAACTGATATGATGTGCATGTTTGATGACATTCCTTACTTGGACAATGTACCCCAATGTGATCAGTATGATGATGATCATGAGGCTGAAATAGAGGTGGAGTGTTCAAAGAAACTAGCCACATATGATTGGGAGGAAGAAGATCATTTGCAATCCCAGCAGGACAATCAATCTGTACATGGAAATTATGACAGCGATGAGGAAAATGTAGAAAATTCCAGAGTAAGGGAAAAATCTTTTCCATTATGTTTCTCATCTTTTCAATTTCTGAAAAGAAACTCTAGGCAAGTTGTAAATAGTGAAGGCAATTTTTTTTCTGATGAGTTAGTAAAGGTCATCATTGTTGATATGGAGGTTGTTCTAATCCCAGTTTTACAACCCTTGACATACTTTGATTTTCAAATTCCAGATGAAAGATTAAAGCCTAAGACAAATTATGAGTGAGACCAAAATAACTCTGTACCATTATGATTTAATTCATTTTAGTTTTTGAAAAAGAATATTGAGTATATGCTAAAGGATAAACATACAGAAAATCAAGAAGTCTCGGTGGAACCAATGCAGCGGTCATTTCAATTTCTACATGATCCAATATCTGATGTGTTGGATGGCTTGGGTTGTCAAAGTCATTTTCCATCATCCAACCATGGGATAAAAATTTGTTATGATATTTACATGATTAGGTAGGCATCTTCATTGTCTTTTTCAACAAAGGTATCATTTCAAGACCCATCAAAAATTTTCCGCCATGTTAGGAAGTGCATGAGGATGCAAATAGCATAGATATGGTGCCAGAGCATGTTACTCACTTGGCTAAATATAAAAATCAAGGAATAGGTCATTTCTACCTTTATCCTATAGTCACTTATATGGAGAAATTTTCCACTACAGAGCCTCAATCTATCTCTGGAATTACTTTTGTTCTTCAAGATTGTCGAGGTCTCTATTGTAAAGATCAATCATGTTTTCAGCAGTGGCCTTTACACTTTGCAGTTTTGAATCTATGGGAAAAAGGTCAAGCTTCCTTTAGAAATGTGCTAACAAGAAGTCAAGCATTTCTTTGGTCTCAGCAGCTACTTAATTGGCTTCATTGGCAATTTTGTATTATTTGATTTAGCATGATTTTCAGCAGTATAGGGTAGGTAGGAGAATGTGAATAAGCTCAACATTTTGAGCATCTCTTTTACAGCAGTGTTCATTTTGATTTGGTTTTCAGTTGCAAGATAAAAACAGGTACAAGTTGCAGAATAGAATTTTGGTATTGGCCCAATGAATAAAGCATCGGTCTAGATATTCAGAGGTCAGTGGTTCTTGACACCTCCCAAAAGAGTTGCCATCCCTAGGTGGAGCCACTGTTATAACCCTATAATTCATAGGATCATCTGGTGACTGGAAAATTTTCACTCTGGATGTATTTTGCCTTGCAAATAATATTTCATTTCTGCAAATTAGTTTCAAGGAAAGGAAAGGAAAAGGAAAATTCATGATTTTCGACGCTGAGTGGTGTTTCCTAACCCCATGGTGACAAAAGCAAGGGAAGTAGCGCACGAAACCCACAAAAAGGTCATTAAGCCTAAGTTTTGATTCATATATTGATTTGCACCTCGGAGATTAAAGATCGGGCCTAGATCTACGACTAAGATTTTGGCGCCCAAATCTACAGCTCTGAAGAGATTTTGGACCCCCTCGACCATTCGACCTTTAACAGTGTCGGGGGGGGTCCGAAAAGGTGATTAAAGTGTGCGCACAGATCTACGATCATCCTAACATCACACAGATGGACGATCTACAAGCGATTCTGGACCCCCTCGACCATTCTGTCTTTAACGGGGGGGGGGGGTCCGGAATGAGGTGGTTTTTCCCGGCGGGCCTTGTCCCAACATGTCATAAATCCATCTCATCAGATCTCCTCTGCTCCAGACCACTTATCGCTTACCATCCTTCCAACTTAACACCATACTGACAATACCATACCGCTCCTGCCTCATGACATCATCCTCCATTATCCTGCCACCCATTCACGAATAAACAAACTTAGGATTAAAGGATTAGATTAATTAATAATGTCAGTAATTAGTAAATAGGTTAATAAAGTTAGGGTAATTAGACAAAAAAATATAGGTTAAAGTCTTGTTAGAAATTAATTAATTAATTAATAATTAATTTAGATAATTATTAATTAATTAATTAATAATTAATTTAGATAATTATTAATTAATTAATTAATAATTAATTTAGTTAATTATTAATTAATTAATAGTTAAGTTAATTATTTAAGTCACTAATAAGGTTAGTGTTCCATTAATTNAATTAGATTAATTAATAATGTCAGTAATTAGTAAATAGGTTAATAAAGTTAGGGTAATTAGACAAAAAAATATAGGTTAAAGTCTTGTTAGAAATTAATTAATTAATTAATAATTAATTTAGATAATTATTAATTAATTAATTAATAATTAATTTAGATAATTATTAATTAATTAATTAATAATTAATTTAGATAATTATTAATTAATTAATTAATTAATTAATTAATAGTTAAGTTAATTATTTAAGTCACTAATAAGGTTAGTGTTCCATTAATTTAAATTAATTAAAAACAAATTAAAAAATATTAGTTAAACAAAACATATAAAAATTAACATAAAACAATTAAAACAATAATAAAAAATATAATATAACAAAACAAAACATAATAAAACAAACACGTAAACAAAAATAAAAAATATTAAAAGACAAAAAGTAAAAAACATAAAAAACTAAAAAACATACCATCCTAAGTTTCTACCCACCCACAACTTCACATTCCCATCTCGAACAAAATCAAACCAACGACCATAAATAATATCGGACCCCCCCTTGCCATCCGAACTTTAACGAGAGGGGGGGTTCCGATATGAGTTGTATTATAAAACCACTCCATGGACACTTGGTGGCTCCACATGCCAGCGGAGCCCCCCCTCCCGAAAAAAATCGCTTACCACCTCAGCGGGGTCTGGAATACCACCCATCCCAAAAAAAAAACCGTTCTTCCCAAATTTTGCCCATTTTTGCCTGTTCAGCATGTTATTTTCCGAAGTGGATTCTGGGCAAACAGAGATGAATTTAAAAAAATAGAAAGAATTTGTTGTTCAGAACGGGCTGAAGAACAAAAACCTCTTCCAGATTTTGCAAAGGTTCAGTTGAGAGAATTGAAGCTATTTACAAGGCCCATTTTTTAAGTTTTTCATTTTCCTCTTGCAGTCCTGATTTTGCGGGAGGTGTTTCGGTGAGATGGAGGTGAATTTGGAAAAACCGAAGGAGGTTTGTGTCCATCACATGGCCATATAAAATAAACTCCTTCGGTTTTTTCCCAGGTGTCAGAATTAAAGAGAAAAGGGTGTCTGAGTGGACCCCTTTTTCGCAGAAATTCGACAAGTTTTTTATGGCAGACAGTTCAATATTTTTAGGGATTTTTTCTATTTTTGGCCAAGATTGTCTGGCTGTCAAAGACAAAATTCGAAAGTGACATTGTTGATAGGGTTTTGGCCCCTTAAGATGGGATCTAATCCTGCTTTTCTAGAAACTGTTTGATATTGTACTATTTTTAGTATTTCAGTTTCTATTTAATAGGATCTATGTTTTTTATGTAAAGGCTATAAAGCCTATGCTTTCAAGGTGAACGAGGTTATACTAGCAGGGAGATGACAAGGAGATTTTCTTGTACACTGTGAAATGTTTCAAATACTGTAATTCACTGTCATGAAGAAATACAAAGGAATTTCTATTTCCAGATTCCTGTGTCACGTTTAAGTGGTGAAGTGTCCCTCTTATGTAACCTACTATTTTTCATGTTCACCTTCTTTTTCCTTTTTGTATTGTTTTTGAGAATATAATGTGCGGGATTTTTTCTTAAACACCCTATGCTGGCTCTAAACAATATCTGTGTTTTCTTTCCATGATTGAAATGTAGAATTCGGATGAGATCTACTCTGCATTTGAAATGAATTTTTGTCTTTTCTTCCTTTCCCATTTTATAAGATTTAGAGGATCCACTGATATGATTACCTTGCCTAGTTATAGTTTGTTTTAGCTATCCATTCATTCAACACTTTAATTTTTTATTCCCATAGCCTAATGTTCTTCTTTTGTTGTATCCACCAGAAAACTCCAAGAGCATATCCTAATCTGCATAGCTAGCCTAATATCCTATTTCAAACAAATCTAAATTTGATAGAGAGATCCCTCTCTAAGTCTCAGAGGGCTAGATCCCTAACTTGAAGCGGTTTTGATGTTGCCTCTATCACTGCCTCAATAACCTTGGGAAAATTACAGAGTGCTAACAACCTTCAAATATAGGAATATCGAAGTTGATTTGTACCTTGAAGGAGGAAGCACCACCATTTGAGGAAGATGTGTTGCTCGTTGGTATCCACCAAAGGATTTGCGCAAAACTATCCATCATCTCATTCCTCTGTTGTGTGAGGGATTCCTCGAGAAACATTTTGAAGGGATCTCTTGTCACGTCGTCTGTATTTTCTCCCACCATGAGAGGTCGCTTGGGTGTGTGAGAGGTTTTTTCCTCAAGAGACACAAGCTCGAGACGCAATTCTTTGTATCCTAACCTCATTGGGGACATGCATTAAGAATGAGAAGGAGAAGACCGCTATGATACCACTGATCTGAATTTTATGAGCAGAACGAAATGAATACAGATTATTATCAAAATATGTTTAACACAAAATAACAGATATACAGTAAATTGGTTTCTATTCAATAAGGAAATAAGCTAAAATTGTAAAATGTAGCGGAAAACAAGGTTGCTAGAATGGTGGAGGCTTATCTCTGAGAAGAGATGTGATGCATGTGCTCATTCGCAAGAATATTATTACAATGAGGGTCTTAAGGCATTTTTACAATAAATGGGAATGTCAAAAACCCTAGAAATCCAAAAACCTTACCCTAGGAGATAAAGCGCCAAAAGTCATGTTGGCCCCGTTTGGATAAGTTAGTACATCAACATATCAGGGTCGTAATGTTTACATACGATCTCCATTTTAGGCACATGATAGCCCGTTGGAAAGGTCTATCTAAGTATTACACATGTTGTCTTCGGACAATGACTTTGTCTACAATCTAATTGTGGTGAGCCCTAAAAACATTTTTTAGGGACTCAAAACATCCCTGGAAGTCAAGGATCCAAAAACTAGGAAAAAACTCTCAAACTGAAAAATTGCCAAAATGAGCCAGTTGGAATAGGTGGGAGGCCACCGACATACATTTGGATCATGAGTGGTGCTCAATACTTCACTAAAATGGATCTACATCCTGCCTACCACTAGATACGTATGCGAGAAGTTGGCATACCCAAGACTTCCTTTCGCACTCATGAGGGTCACTATGAGTTTTTGGTCATGCCCTTTGGCCTGTGTAATGCCCCCTTCACCTTCCAAAGCATCATTAACAATTTCTTCCATCCTTTTCTCCATCATTTTGTATTATTTTTCTTTGATGATATTCTCATCTATAGTAAAACTTGACAATCTCATCTTTCCCATGTGGATAGAATTCTCCATCTATTCTCTGAGCACCAACTTTTCCTCAAATTCTCTAAATGTGCCTTTGGAACCTATGAAGTAGAGTAATTGGGTCATATAGTTGGCAAGGTTGTTGTCCAGGTGGATCCTAAAGATATTGAAGCAATGCAGGATTGGCCTCACCCCAAGACTATCAAAAGATTGTGTGGTTTTTTTGGTTTAACAACCTATTATGGCAAGTTTGTTCAGAATTTTGGGAAGATTGTGGCCCCTCTCATTACTCTCCTTAAAAATAATTCTTTCACTTGGACTCTCACATCAAATCTGGATTTTCAAGATTTGAAGGAGGCTATGTTTACTACTCTGGTCTTGGCCCTTCCTGATTTTACAAAGACCTTTGTCATGGAATGTGATGCCTCAGGCAGAGGAATTGGAGTCGTACTTATGCAAGAAGACAAACTTTTTTCCTTTACCAACAAACAATTGTCAGAATGTCATTTGGGCCTATCAATCTATGAAAATGAAATGTTGGTTATTCTGCATGCAGTGGACCTCTCGCGACCTTATCTCTTGGGGAAACACTTCCAAATTAAGACAGATCATCAAAGCCTCAAGTATTTTTTGGAGCAACGACCTTCCTCCCTATAGCAATAAAAATGGGTAACTAAGCTCTTTGTTTATGACTATAAGATCATTTACAAGAAAGGAAAATGAAATGTGGTTACTGATGCTCTTTCTCGAAAATATGAAGATGAAGGGTCCCTTTTCTCCCTCTCCTTCATTGTACCATATTGGCTCCAAACTGTGTGCCAAGAATGGCTACATGATCCTAAAATATTGCACCTGATCCAACAATTGCAATCCAACTCCCTAGTTTCCCCAGGGTACTCTTGGCACAATGATGAGCTTCGCTACAAAGCTCTTTTGTATTTAAGTAAATAGTCACAACTTAAATCCACTATGATTTTTGAGCTTCATGTTTCTCCCACAACTAGGCATTCAGGGTTTACCAAAACCTATGACCAGGTCAAATGTTCTTTTTTCTGGGATGGTATGAAAAAGGACGTTCACACTTTTGTAGCAGAATGTGATGTTTGTCAACACAAAAAAGGAGAAACCATCAAACCTCCTGGAACACTCCAACCACTTCTAATTCCACATGCTATTTGGAGGGACATCTCTATGGATTTTATTGTGGGATTACCTAAATCAGGAAATAATTCAGTCATCATGGTGGTCGTGGCTCGTCTTTCAGGGTATGTTCATTTATGTTCTCTTCAACACCCATTTACCACATCCGTTGTGGCTCAATGTTTCATGGATCATATCTTCAAGCTTCATGGCATGCCTCGTTCTATTGTTTATGATTCAGATCCCACTTTCACCAATAATTTTTGGAAATAAATGCTCAGACCATAGGGAACCCAATTGCATCTCAGCACCACCTATCATCCCCGGACTGATGGTCAAACTGAAGTTGTCAACAAGTGTTTGGAGACTTATTTAAGGTGTTTTGCCTCTGAAAGGGAAAATCAATGGGCTCAATGGTTACCATTAGTTGAATGGTGATACAAAACTTCTTATCATACAACTACTCGCATGACTCCTTTTGAAGTAGTATATGGCCAAAATCCACCTTTTGTTCTCTCCTACATGCCAGGTGTATCGAAGGTCAAAGCGGTTGACCAAACACTTACATTTCCTGAGTCTATTATTAGTACACTCAAAGAGAATTTGGTCATGTCTCAGAATCACATGAAGAAACAAGTCGATCATGGTCACTCAGAACATCAATTTGTTGAAGGAGACCAGGCATTTCTTCGACTGCAACCTTATAAGAAAACTTCACTCAAAGTCGAACATTGTCATAAACTGGCGCCCAAATTTTATGGTCCTTATATAGTTCTCAAAGGCATTGTACAGGTGGCCTATCTGTTAGCTTTGCTCAATCATTCTAAGCTCCATCATGTTTTTCATGTCTCCTTCTTAAAGAAGGTGATTGGAACTAAGTGCCAAACTCAAACCAAACTTCTCGAGTTGTATGAAGAAGGATCCATCTCGTTACAGCCATAAGCAGCTTTGGACCAGTGAGAGCGTCGTCTTTGTCATCATACCATCAAGGAAGTGTTAGTCCAATGGAAAGATACAACTCCAACAGATGCCACCTGGGAGCCTGCTAACATTCTGCAACAATTTACTCATCTCAAGCCTTAAGGACAAGGTTGATTTTAAGGGGGAGGGTATGTTAGGGACCTAACCTACCTAACCCCTCAAGTGGGTAGAATAATATATTTCTATGTAATAAATTTCAATATTAATAAGGCCTATAAATAAGGAGGAATAAGTCAAATGTAAGAAGACCTAATAGAATTTTCCGCTTCTAGAAGCATATTCTTCCAGATTGTTATTTTGGATAGATAGATTTTCTATAAATAGGAATAGAGGATATGAGAATTTTTGTCTTGGATATTATCGTTCTTCCAGATTGTTCTTTTGGATAGATAGATTTTCTATAAATAGGAATAGAGGATATGAGAATTTTTGTCTTGGATATTATCGTAATAGAGCTCTTCTCTGTTGGAGGTTTCCCCCTCGAAGAGGCAAGTGAACATTGCTATCAGTAATCAAAGTGCTCATTGTAGTGTTATTATGGTATTATTATGGTATTGTTTTGGTATTATTCTGGTTATATTCTTGTTTCTATGCTATTTCTAGCTAAAATATTTATGTTCTGCATACTATTTTATATGTGGAATACTACAAAAATCATAAGTGATAGAAATAAGAAATAATTGTGGCAAGAAAAATATATTGAGAAAGTGCTTGATAGGTTCAATTTGAAGGACTCCACACTTCAAAGTGAGTGTTGATTTCTTCCCTTGTGATGATAAGGAGAATGATGGAATGATTAAAATTATTTATGCTTCAAGATTTGGAAGCTTGATGTATGCCATGATATTTACTCAGCATATATTTCACATTTAGTGGCAGTAGTGATCAACTTCTTTACAAATTAGACCAAACAACATCATCATCGTAAAGTGGATTTTTATGTATTTCATAAACAACATTGGAAAGTAGTAAAGTGGATTTTGAAGTATTTCAAGGGTACTAGTCATTATTGATAATGTTTTAGTAATAATGATGCAGTTCTTGAGCCCGGAGGGTTAGCTCAATTGGTCTAGAGCTAGACATGGGTTTTTCATACTTTTTGTTGGTTACAGGTTCCACTCTATTGATTCCCACTAGACTAGGCAGTGTAATCAAGGTCGAGGATTTACCATGCTTACCATCCATGGAACATGGAGTAGTACTCAGAGGGTTTTTTGCAAGTGTTTTCCTTGGAAAAAAAAATGATGCATTGCAAGAATCTTGCAAAGAGATGTTGTGGATGCAATGATTCCTAGGAGAATTAGAAATAAAAAAAGACAAATATGTATGGTATTATGACAATCAAAACATCATTCATTTAGCAAAAAAGCTAACATATCATTCAAATACCAAACACATTGACCTTACTTACCATTGGATTCAATAATTATTGAAAGAAAAGTATTTTAACACGAAAAAAATCCATAGAAATGAGAATACTACAGATATTCTTACTAAAATTCTACCACTATGTCTTACTAAAATTCTACCACTATGTCTGAGCTTGGCTAACATAGAGTGAATCAACAAAAAAAAAAAAAAGGGTCATTTACAATTGTATTTTATTATCTAAGAGCCTTTATTTCTATTCAAGTGGGAGAATTTTTATTGTGAAGAAAAAATCAATTCTAGTTCCTTTACCACCCACCATAGTAAAGGATTATGTCGTAGCAAGGGTATTAAATATAGTCAAGGTCGTAACTACGATATTAAATTCCCTCTCTCGAAATGTATCTATTTTTTTGTTATCTTTGTTTCCAAAGGCTCTAGATGCCGCCTACCTCTCAGGCTTATGATCAAATCCTGCTTAAATTTTACTTTCTATAGGCCATAGAGATCCTGCGTAAATTTTTCTTTCTATAGGCCGTAGAAAGAAAGGTGAATTGAATATATATAAAGTAAGTTTTGTGTTTTTTTTGTTTTTCTTTTGCTCCTGCTTACTTTATGTGTCCACTTTTGTGTATTGCACATATTTAATAGTAATTTAGATCTGTATTGATCATGTATGTATATTTTAGTAGATTTTATCAGTGTAAAATATTTTGGCTGTGAGGTTAAAAAAATAAATTATTATTATTAAATAAATTAATTGTAAGTCCAAAGAATAAATGATTTCAAATTTGTTGGGTAGGAGTGTATATTGGATCGAATAGTAAGTAAATGATTTTAAATTCGTTGAGCAAATTCAACCAGATTTTCACCATTTTATTTACAATTTTTATTTATTAAATAAAAAATTAAATAAATACACAATTTTTCAAAAAAATGTATGTAAAACTTATTATTAATTATTTAAATTCTTTTATAAAAACATCTAAAATATTATGCACTTTTTCACATACTATCTTACTAAAAAAATTAATATTTCTATTTTATTAAAAATTAATATTTTGTTTACATTTGTCCAATACCTTTATTGAAAAAATTGCTTTGTAATATTCATAATTTTATTGAGAAAATTGCTTTATGAGAAAATTGCTTTGTAATATTCATAATTGATTGAAACTTGACCCACAACAAACTCTTCCCATCTTTCAACAGTCTCCTTGCCATAGTTTCCATTAAAAATAATGAATGATTGAAGCTATGACAAGGAATAATAAGATAAGTATTGGAGGTTATTGCGTTCACTGTATTTAACAATCCAACTCAATCTTTCAACAATCTCCTTTGAAAATAATGAATGATTCAAATTATGACAAAGAATAATAATAGTAGCATAATTGTTCGAGGCGTTCACTGGACAAGGAATAATGAATGATTAAAACTATGGCAAAGAATAATAGGATAATTGTTGGAGGATAGTGCGTCCACTGAAAATACAAGGAATAATGAATGATTGAAACTATGGCAAAGAATAATAGGATAATTGTTGGAGGCTATTGCGTCCACTGAACAAAGAAGGAATAATGAATGGTTGAAACTATGACAAGGAATAATAGGATAACTATTCAGACGCTATTGTATTTAATATTGAATTCTTTTCACATACTTCACAATGCTGAAGTGCCCATTACATAATATGTCACATTCTTTCATATTTGTGCTCGTAAAAGCAACAATTCAATCGAGTTATGGTGACAGCAATGAAATTTCTGGTTGTCAAGTTTTGCTCTTTTATCATATAATTTATAACTTTTGTTACATGCTATTTCTACAACATATGCCTATGCTGTAGCTTCGTTTCACACTAATTAGAATAAATATATTTCCTCCACTGATTAGAATAAATCTATTTCCTCCATGGTGAGAAACGGAAATAAATATTGAGAATCTATAGGCCCATAGAATATTGAGAATATTGAGAATCTATACGTCTTTACTTGTTGTGAGAAAGTAAAGACGTGATGACAATAAACATCACGTACCCATCTGATTTGATATAGGCCGATATTTCAAAATTCATTGCTATCAAAACACCACTGTAAATGTAAAGTGTTTATTGATTATCGGCGGCAGTTTGATTCCCATCGGTGGATGACGAAAGTGATCGGTCGGCTATTTCTCACGCTCACATTTGCGTTTTCGATTCTGTCGATCAACACATCTGGGTTATTCGCGTCTGAAAAAGAAAAACAGAATAATATTTTTTGTAACAAATGATGGCAAACAATAGAGTCATTAGCCCACGCAAACGTTGTTGTCAAATTATAGATTCGTTTTAATAACATGGTGATAATGACGTGAATGAAAGAAGAGTTTTGTTCATGTAACATACGTTGTGCGAATGGTAAACCCAAATAATGAAGCGAATTGAGAAGAAATCGTAATGCTGGAAATCGCATTCGGAGAACCGATATGGAAAGCCCTCCAATTAACTGAGCGATCGCGAAGTTCAGGGTGTTTAAATTAAAAGATAAAGGAAATCCACTTCCTTTATATAATTGAGGAGAAGAAAAAAACCAACATTCAAATAAGTATGAATGAAATTGAAAAGAAAAAAAAAATCAACATCCAAATACATAAATAAGGAAAATAAAAATCATAAAAAAAAATTCAAACAACAAATAACTCAAAATGAAAATCTTAAGAAGAAGACTCAAACATTAAAGTGGATCATGTGCAAATCCAAAAACCAAAGGGAAACCCTATTAGACAACCCATAATGATGCAAGCAAACAAATGAAAACCCATAATGATGCAAGCAAACAAATGAA
>SNQJ01S0047357.1:69487-89576 GCA_010110895.2 Picea sitchensis | reverse complement strand
ATTGATGCTAGCTTGAACGTTATGATTAATTTGGATGTCAAGAAACCTTGCAAAGGAAAAAAACAAAAATGCACAGATTTATTGTTCAAAAACAATATGGCAGGTCGCCTAATTTCAAGGAAATTAAGGAACCAAAATGATACTCATCTTAGCTTGATCGATCTGATCGATATCGATGAGGTCTCAGATCCTGAAATAGAGAATTTTCTAGTTTGGGAAGATCCAGAATTGCAAGGATATAGGAGGGAAGTTACCTTTCCTACTGAACCTTATGATTTCATGACAAATTTGCCACCATGCCTTGAAGGAAAAGAAGGGTTGTCCGGTATTAGGAAAGATATGAAGAAAAAAACATATAAGACTGATGCACCTATGGTCGGCTACGTCCTTCATCGACCTACCACCTCCCCTATTCACTATTATGACTGTTTCAATTGGGTTGAGCATTATTACATCGACATTCCTCTCTTACAGGCCCAAATTAAAACTATTACTACTCCGAATGTGTTGTTAAAGAAAGAAAACTTTGATCTCAAGGTGAATGTAGAGAGGAAGACTAAACTTATCAAGACATCTGGAAACATAGTCATAAAGAATGCGACTAGTGTCAAGAAAATAATAAACTCTAATCTCTCTGACCCATCTTTAGTTAACTTTTAATGGTAAACAATTTTATTTTCCTTTCAGTTTATTTCTGTTATCTAATTCAAAATAAGTAGATTTGTAGTTTTTATTTCATTTACTAAAATTAAGACTAGCTACAGAATATTCAATTCTATAGCCAAGTCTCTTTGAAATAAAAATTTAGTTATTAGTAATTGTTTGTTCTAATTTATTGAATTTTTTTTTCGTTTCTCAGGAAATGGGAGATTCTGCTGCTGATCATTTGGACTAAATATTTTCAATTATAGTGATTAGAATTTTCATTTTCCTTATGTCTTAGAAAAACTTTGATTTATTTTTGGAGATACCAGCTGTATTATAAGTGGTTTCCAATCCACTATTTTTGTAATATTGCTTGATTTTGGGAGATCTATTTCTATATTGTGAGATATGAGTATGTGATCTTAGGTTACTTTAAATACTGTTCACTTTTTTAGTGAAAGGCATCCTTTCCTAGAACAGATTATGGACATGTAATTATCATAACTATATGGAAAAGTGGTTCACATTTCGAATTTAGACCATGGTGACATTGTTCCATTTATGTTTTTCTTTTTATATTATGGAAGATTGATATGTTATGCAACTTTAGTCTCATTAGCATGTGATGTTTCATCTTATTTAGTGCTTTAAAATTTTGTCTATAACTTGTTGTTTCATATACTATATATGGGATCGTTACATCAACTTTAATATCATGATTTATGCTTGATGCTTAGTTGATGTATCCAATGAATGTTTCACATTGAAAGTTTTTTTACTGTAATCATTCATAATCACAATGTCACTCGATCTACATTTTTTCTACTCTGTTCTTATATCCTAGCTGGCAATAAACACCTTGAGTTTATTTGGGAGACATTAGTACATGCTTGTCACATCTTTTTCTCACAGGAAATATAGATGGAGGTTTGGATCACACAGAGACATAGACACATTATGAAACTAATCTTAGGTTAGATTTATTCTCATCTAATTTCTGTTATTAGTTTATTTATTAGCGAAACAAGACAGTTTAAATTGGTTGTGACCATTACTCTATCCTTGTTTCAAATCATGTTTTATTGGTATCTTTTTTAAGTTCTTAGATCTTATATTATAAAGAGGAAAATATAAAAAATATGTTCTTTCTTTATCTACTTTCGAAAACAATTACCAAACATTGATTTCACAAGGCATTATCCAAAAACTTGCAATTTGTAAATACTATGTTTATAATCACATGTTTATATTTCTGGAAACACTTGTAAATAATTAGATTAAAGTATATAGTATTGTAGTTTTAGATTTAGATTATTTTATTTATTTTCTTTGTTTTAGGACCATAGTTGGATAACGGATCCATTAAACCTGTTAGAATAGATTACACCAAATGACTTGGGTTAATTAGACAACCCCTGTCTGAATCTATTCTCCCAGTTGACGGTGTGTCACTTATGCCCATCAACAAATGGTGATAGAAGGAGGGCTTGAATTCAATTGATGGCACATGGAAGTCGCAAGACTCTTTCCCCACACACTTGTTCCCCTATCGTAACACGTAGTTGCTTAGACAACAATGTTACGCTTGAAACAACAACTACCTCAAACGATAACCCTGAGATTCCCATTGAACCAGTGACACCAGTTCCTCAAGGGGTCGACATACAATAAATTGTTTGTCAATCACTCATAAGAACACATAATGCCTTAGCCCGTATCACAAAACCTAGTAGGCCACTTAATCAACCCCTATATTTCTCAAATATCCGAGAACAACTTCAAGGCACTAGATTTCTCCAAAACCTGTTAGGTGAACATACTACCAATCCTACTGAAACACCTATTCTTGGAGCCAGAGGATCTGGTATTCTGTCACATACCCACTACCTCAATCAAAAAAAAATTTTGGTCTTCTGTAGAATCAGAACCCCTGAATTTACCTATGGAGGCCTAGCGCAAGCTAGATCTTTCTCTCTCTCTCTGTTCCCATGTGATCACTGGTCAAGATTACAGTTCAAATAAACACAGTGTCTTTTGTATTTTGCACCTTGGCACTACAGTGATGTCGAATCGTTTGACTCTGCAACCGCTGAACCCCGACAGGGCTAGCGACTGGCCAATAGGGACAAATCCCTAGAGGGTTAGCAAATGGCCAATAGGAACAAATCCCAACAGGGATAGAGAACAACCAATGAGAATAGGCCCTGTCACACGGTTAAGTGGAGTACAAGTGGCAGAGGGGAATTTTGACATGGTAGTCAACAGGACAGGAGGGGGGGCCCATTTCACACGCCACACTATTTTGGACCCCCCCCATTAAAGGTAGAATGGAAAGGGGGGTCTGGAATTCACCTAAGCACCATTGATCTAGGTGAATTAATATCAACCGTTTGAGAGTTGCACGTACGATTCTAAACCCCCACCCCCCCCACCATTAAAGGCAGAACAGTAAGCAGGCTCTGGAATGAAACCTCAGCCGTAGATCTGGGTGGGTGGACTCTGGCCATCCAGATTCGCTCATTACTTACCTTAATGCACATTCGCACCCCGGTTTAAAGCTGACATCTCTTTCTCACATCTAACGTTCATCATAGACCTTGATATCCTCCGAAGGAATCTCATCCATTCATCAGGTTTATCATCATGAGAGTCTGAACTCTCGATCACAAGACTCCTGAATTCTCGATCCCTGGTTTCCCGATGCGGTTAATCTCTCGACACGTAACCTCCATAAATTGGATGGTCCAGATTTGTCCCAATATTTCCACCATGGAAAGTCCCTATCTCTCATCACCAGGACTCCCGATCTTGCGATTCTCGATTCCATGAAATGGGTAATATTACGACACGTGGCCTCAGATCTACTTCAGGGGTTTTCACCATGGAAAATCCTGAACTCTCGTCATCAGGATTCCTGATTCCATGATTCTCGATTTCCTGAAGTGGGTAATATTATGACATGTGGCCTCCGTCATTCGAACGACTCAGGTCTATTCTGGGGTTTTCACCGTGGAAAATTCCAAACTCTCGTCATCAGGATTCTCGATTCCATGATTCCTGATTTCCCGAACTGGGTAATCTTATGACACATGGCCTCCGTCATTCGGACGACTCAGATATATTCCATGGTTGTCACCATGGAAAATCCCAAACTCTCATCATCAGGATTCCCGATTCTGCAATTCTCGATTTCCCAAAATGGGAAATCTTATGACACGTGGCCTCCGTCATTCGGACAACTCAAATCTATTCCAAGGTTTTCACCCCTATACACTGGGGTCTTTAACCCTCGGGTAACTCCTGATAGATCCAACGGATATCGGGTTTTCCTATACGAGATCTGACGACTCAGATTGGTTCCTACCCGTGCATTCTTCCACATCTCCATGGATGTGGAAAAATCAACAGTCCAGATACTCCCATGGACCTTGAAGATCTACAGTCCTGAATTATTCACTGTCCACAAAGACACAAAAAACAAAGGGGTAAGGCATTTAACACCCTACTCACTCCTACCAATCTAATGGTCATGCGTTACCACAGGTTTTTCGATGGAATCTCGTCCATCGATTAATACCTATCAGGATTAAGGCACTTAACACCCCATCTTCTTCCTCCAATCTGATGGTCATGAGTGACCACAGATCTCCCAATGAAATCTCATCCGTTGATTCGATACTTCATCCTTATACTTCCATCTCAGGTTTTCAAGAGGATCATTCCTCCCCGTGCAGAGTTACTAAGGCCTTACGCCTTCACATTCTCTTTCTCGGTTCTTGATGGGATTTTCAAGGAGGGTATCTCTATGGGAAGGTTCTTACCTAGGGTACTATTTGAGGCATATAAGGGTACCTTTCTCCCACTAATCAGACATGTGGTCTGAATTATGTCAGTAATCATATAAATAGTGATTCATGAAGACATAAGCCATATGTAGTCTTTCCATTATAAACATGCATCTACTAGTATTGATCAAAAACACCCTACAGACATTCTTACAATGAAATCATTCACAGTTTCACATCTTATGGGCATAATTATCAGAATAAACATATATATTTCAAGATGCCAGAGGAAAAACACTTATTAGAAATAACACCAGGGGTTAAGCAACTGCTGAGAGGGGTGCTCGTTTCCACGCAACCGTAGGCTCAGTGACTCCTAATGGATTTACCACTAGCCACCCCCGAGTTGAGACCATGATGCTGAGAGACTGTCTCTCTATTTTCCAATGACCAGGAGTGAAGGTTACTCTCCTTCCTATCTACTATCACTCACTCTATGTATTTCTAGAGTTCTCTTCCTCCCCTCGCGTCTACCCCCAATTTCTTCCACCCCACACCTTATCCTCTTGTGAGGTTGCATGTGGTGTGATTTCCCTCGTGATGGTCAGTCATGATGGCTCTACAGATGGGCGGTTCACCTCCCCATCCCTCATTAATTCCTGAGGATCCATCAACCTTCCAGCCTGCGAGACATTTAATTTGGGGCCAACGAGCCGCTTTTGGTTCTCCGGGCTAGTGAAGTCCAAATACGGTATTAATTCCGGGTGGAAGTTAATTCCACCTTTCCAGGTGCCTTCCACTGCCATCGTGGTCTCTTTTTTTGCACATCCCCTCTCAGCAGTCCTATAATATAAATTCATAATGTTATTCACATTTATTGACCTTTTCCATAAGGTCCATTCACATCACATATTCACATTCATGATTTTTCCACAGTTCTAGCCCGTCCAGTTATTTTTACAAACTGGGGGAAACAGGGTGTTACATATTCCACCTTCCCCACCTGAGTCATCTTCATCCTCTTCAGGAGGGTATTCTTCAGATGAAGGCAGTTCCTCATTAGGACCATCACAACCTTCAACACCATGAACACCCATGGAAAACCAAAACAATACTGCCAGACCTTGGCTTGATCAAGATGTCGTGGTTGTACCCAGACCTCAACACCCATTACCAAAACACCCAGAGAAATGGTTACCCAAATTTGATCTAGATTCCAAACAATCTGCTAAAGACCACTATTTTTTTTTTATTTTGGCCATTAGACTCTGGAGTGTTGAACACGAGGATGTAGTATGTCGATTATTCCCTTATAATTTTGAGGGAAATGCCTCCACATGGTATTTCTCTCAACAACCCCAAACCATTGTATCTTGGGACAAGTTTGAAACTTGTTTTTTGGAAAAATTTGGAGATGATAAATCTCCTGAACTCTTAGTTATAGAACTCTCCATCTTAAAAATGAATCCCAAGGAAAAGGTGAAAGATTTTAACTAAATATTTCTTATGTTAAAAAATAAAATCCATGTAGATTCAATGCCCGCTGAAATCCTAATTGTTGCATATTACACTAAGGCTCTGCATAATAACATAGCAATTTGGGTCAAAAGGTCGAAAACGAACACACTGTTAGAAGCCTTTGAGGAAGCAAGCCAGATTGAAAAGGATATATTAAGATTAAAAGACAATCTCAATAGTGAAGATGAAACAACTTCATCCTTTAAAAAGAAAATAGAAATCCTTGCTAGGCCTCCTCAAACTAAAAATCAACCAAAAATTTTAGACTTAGAAAGCTTGCATAAAGCTTTCCAAAAACTGTCCAACCAGGTCATTGACTTGAAGAGATTAGCTGAGGAGGCATCCACAAGAAAAGGAAGTTTTAAAGCTCACTTCAGAAAGCCTTTTCCTCCCAACCAACCAAACCCAACCACTGAAGATCTAAATTTTGAGAGCTTGCAATACTCTTTGCAAACCATCTTAGAAGCACATGATAATTTTTCTTCTATCCCTCCTGAAAGTTATGAAGACGTAGTTGAGGAAGAAGTACCGAAAGAGGAGGAATCATCTCCCAACATCTTCGGTCACTTCTCAGACAATATCTTCCAAGAAAATTTTGAAACTGTTCACCCCTACAATACAAGAAGCAAAACACAAAACAAACCTTCTTCTAAACTGAGTAATAATGTGTTCCCAAAATAGCCAAAGAAAACTCAAATTAAACAAAGTTTAGCGTCCTCTGCTTTAGAATACAGTTTAATTGAAGATCTAAAAAAACCGAGGGATAATATTTCTATTTTTGAGCTACTGAAATTTCCCCTTATTTTACAGAAAATGCTTCAAAGTATCGTTGAAAATAGTAAAAAAAGTGATCGTAGCAGCAAGAAAAATACAAAAATTGGTTCAAAAACAGCCAAAAATATCCCAACTAAAATGACAACCGAACTTCCAAATAAAAGGGATTTAGCTGGAAAAAATGTAGCAAATGTAGATAAAATTGTTTCAGGGACAACAACTAAAAGTCAGTAGAGTTTTGTTGTTAAAACTCGGAAAAATGTCTCACCTCTTTTATTAACCTTTGAAATTTTCAATAGGAATGTACATAACTTCATGTTCAATTCTGGTGCATCATCAAATGTAATGCCTCTATCCATTTGTCAAAAAATTAACACAAAATTTAAACCTTCTGATCTCAAAATCATTCATCTTGATCGAACAAAGTTAAGGTAATTGGTGAGCTAAAGAATGTTCTGGTTAGATTATCTTACAATCCTAAGTTTCATCAGATAATTGACATTATCATTGTGGATATCCCTAAATTATGTGGTTTGTTTTTAATAAGGGAATGGTCCAAGAAGCTACATGGTTACTTTCCTACAGACAAATAGAATCGGGATAAACATAGAAATTTATCTGAAGAATATTGTAATAGATGTAAATGATACGAATGAACCTTTTGTTTCATCATAAAACTCATTTGAAATGCAGGGAATGAATACCTTCTTTGGTAATTTCATAACTGAAATTTCTTCTGTTACTGATCCTAGGCAACAATCAAAAGTTACGACCTATAATCAGACATCAACTTTGCCAAATATGTCGAGCACCATTGACAAAGCCAAAATTTGGTCATTTTAATTTGATAGATCCAAATCCAAAGGAGCAGGTGAAAATTGTGTACTCATCGATCCTGTAGGTAATAATACTTTTATTGCTTGTCGGTTAGAGTTTGAGTGCACTAATAATACTGCTGAGTATGAAGCACTTCTACAAGGACTTAAGAAAGATTTTGATATGAACGTGTGGAATTTAATGGTATTTGGTGATTCATGAATCATGTTTAGGAAGGTAAGAAACTCCATACATTGCTTATCACCACATCTGAAAAGATACCAAACTGAGGTATGGAGTTTGATGCAAACAATTTCAGCACTTAACATAAATTCGATTCCTAGACTAAGTAATTCAGAGGCCGATTTATTGGCCAATGTTGCTTCCAAACTATTTCTCACAGAAGGAATTTCTCCTAATGCATTTTCAATTGAATTTTTGTTCAAGACGTCAATCCTGGATAACATCACCAATTGGAGAGTGTTCGATGATGACCAACAGATCATCAACTTCCTGCATATGGAAGACACTTTCCAAGGTTCAGTCATTGATGAAGGAACTCACGATGAGAACCTCCAAAACTTTGTGGTAATATCAGATCCTAGATCTCTTGAATAAACATCTGATTTGGTAAACTCTATCCCCATATCTTTTGTAAGACAAGAGAAGTTTTATGACTTGTGTTAGCGATAAAAAATGCACCGACATTTTTGAAAGAACGATGCCTAATATTGTAGGGAAATTTTTGATAGCTTCTAGAGATCCAAATCCATATCTGAAAGCACCATTGGAAAGTTTAGGATTTTTAGATGTCGATTGACTATTTAAGCATGCAAAACGGACTCTCCATGACCGAGAAATTTGATTTTGAAAAAATCTGCGCTTTCACCAACGCAGAAGGTAGAATTATAACTAGTTAGTTGTTGAAAGATCTGCCTTCAACTAGCTAAGGAGCAGATTTTCGGGTAAGTTAGCTGGTGAAAGCCTGTCACGGCAAGAATAGCCAAATTTTCACCTAGATCAGGATTTTTTGGGTTTGAATGGTTTGAATTCTTCTTCAATCAGCTGGTTATGAATTATCAAATCAAAATCTGAAGGCCATTCTTGGAGATGAAAGTCAAAAGGGAATTTTTTGACTAGATTTGGTGATTTTCAAGGGCAAAATGATAGGAATTTTTGGCACACATCATCAAATTCGAATTCCACTTTCAAAGGAACACATCAAAGAGCCTTTGAAGGCTAATCTACACTTCATCAACTTTCAACCAATGTTTGAAGACCAAAAGATAGAGGTTGACCTCATCTTGAGGATCTCTCCTTATCTTTTGTGAATCAGTTTTGACTTTCTATTTTTAGAATATCAGATCCATTATTTTAGGATCTGAAAACTGATTGTAATAGGCTATAAATGCCTCTTTTTTCTAAGAGATAGGGGTTCAATTTTGGATACTCTTTGGCTATTACACTAAGACACTTATTTTTCAATACAGAATCAGTCTTCTTTTGTTGTTAATGACAGATTTCTTCATCTATTCCATGTTCTATACTTTATTTCAGTTTAGCTCAACTATTAAGAACTGTCATCTTCTTATTTATCTCATAAACTTGAACTAAAGGAATTATTTCTGGCTTGTATGATCCTACACATTGATGTACTTGATTATCTAGATCAATTTTCTCCATACCTTTTGATATTACTCTGTCTGTTCAGTTATTCCTAAAAGCACTTTTTCATTCGATTGCATTGTGAGTTGTCTTCCCATTAGCTATTCTCAGTTATCCAATTGATCCACACTTTCATTATTCATGATTTCTTAAGTTACCAAGCATCCTTAGCCTACAACCCAAAGGAGTTTCTTGGAGTGATAAAAAAATGGCGCTATTGCCGGGGANCCCAAATTCTATAGGATAAAATTATTTTACCTTAAAAATCGCCAAAATTTTATAAAAAATGTATATAAAATACTTAGAAATTTGAATATTTTTACACAAAATCACTAATCATTTATAGTTAGCATATGAAGGATTAGTAAGATTTGTCAAGGTTTCTAAATTTTAAAATAAATTTCCATCCTTAAAATCATCCCTGCCTACAGTCCAGAATTAAAACTCTTACTACTCAGAATGATTTGTTGAGGCAAGAAAACTTTGACCTCAAGGCGCACACCAAGAGGAAAGCTAAACGTATTAAGAGATCAAGAAACATAGTCATCAAGAATGCAACCAATGTCAAGGCGATAATAAATTCCGAACTACCTGGCCCCTCTTTAGCTAACTTTTAATGGTAAACAATTTGATTTTCTTTTTCGTTTTATCTCTGTTATCTAATTCAAAATAAATCGATTTGAAGTTTGATTTGATTTACTAAAATTAAGACTAGATACAAAATCTTTGATTCTGTAGCCAAGTCTCTTTTTACAAAATTTGTAATTAGTTATGACTAATTGTTTTTCTAATTTATTAAAATTGTATTTTTTTTTTTAGGAAATTGGAGATGTTGTTGTTGATTACTGGGAGGAAATATATTTCAATTATACACAAGTGATTAGTAGTTTCTTTTTCTTCATGTTTTATAGAAACTTTGATCTATTTTTTATGAAACCAACTCTGTTATAAGTGGTTTCCAAACCCACTATTTTGGTAATTTTATTTTATGTTGGGAGATCCATCTCTATCGTGTGAGATATGAGTATCTGGATCCCATGATACTTTAAATACTATTCACTCTGTTACTGAGGATAGTCTTTTCTTGGAACAAATTATGGACATGTAATTCTCAGAACTGAATGGACAAGTGATTTCCATTGCGGCTTTAGACCTGGGTGACGTTGTTCCATTTATGTTTTTCTTTTTATTATGGAAGATTGATATGTTATGCAGCTTTAGTCTCATTAGCATGCAATGTTTCATTTTATTCAGTACTTTAAATTCTTGTCTATAACTTGTTGTCTCATATATTATCTATGTGATCGTCATTTCAACTTCAATGTCATAATTTATGCTTGATGTTTAGTTGATGTATCCAATGAATGTTTCAGATTGAAATTTCTTTTACTGTAATCATTCATAATCACAAGATCACTGGATTTACATTTTTATTACTCCGTCTTATATATGAACTGTCAATGAACACCTTTAGTTTATTCAAGAGATGTTAGTACAAGTATGTCGCAGGTTTCTCTCACAGACAAGATAGCTGGAGGTTTGGATCGCACAGAGACATAGACACAGTATGAAACTAATCTCAGGTTAGCTTTATTCGCATCTAATTTCGGTTATTAGTTTATTTATTAGTGAAACAAGACAATTTGAATTGGTTGTGACCATTACTCTATCCTTGTTTCAAATCATGTTTTATTAGTATTTTTTTTTTAAGTTCTTAGATCTTAGATTATAAAACAAAAAATATAAAAATATGTACTTTCTTTATCTACTTTCGAAAACAATTACCAAACATTGATTTTGCAAGGCATTCATTAGAAACTTGCAATTTGTAAATACTCTGTTCATAATCGCATATTTATATTTATGGTTTTTAAACACTTGTAAATAATTAGGTTCACGTATATAGTATTGTAGTTTTAGCTTTAGAGTAGTTTATTTCTTTTCTTTGTTTTAGGACCCTAGTTTGCTAACAGAGCCATTAAACCCATCAGAATAGATTACACCAAATTGCTTGGGTTAATTAGACAACCCCAATCCAGATCTATTCTCCCAGTTGACGGTGTGTCACCTACGCTCCTCAATAGTTAGATGATTTGCATGTGGAATTCAATATGCAAGAATAATTTTTCTCTTAGCTATAAGTATCCACTATGAATATCACATGGGAACTATGATATATCATAAGTCAAGTAGGGAAAAATATTGTCTATACATAATATTACTAAAAAACCCAAAAATATTGTCTATATATAATATTACTAAAAAAACCAAAATATAATGTTACATGATGTAAGTTGAACTATGATAAATTTTGATATACCTCCCAAAAACATAATGTCGTATTATGTAAATTGAAGAATGATAAATTTTGGTAAATCCCAATGCCTATTGAATTGATGTAGCCTATGTAACACCCTTTATCAACACTCACTCATCATATAAGACTTTCCCATGTTTTTACTTACCAAATTATTCCACTAGACCATTAAAACTCTCATGAAACTCTCACTACATGGGAACCCTTCATAGCTATGGTATAGTTCTAGCACAAAGAATGCCAACCAAGCTATATTTTGGTAAGGACCATGCTCAGATAGTGAAATCCATTAAGAACCCATTATAGATCTCTTATTAGTTGGATTCAAGCACATATAATAGCTCAAGGTGATAAAGAACTCAATGTAGGCATGTCAACTATAGTAATTCCTTCCCATGTTCATAAGCTCACTACCGGGTAGCCATATTAAGCATCTTAACAATAAAAAACACATAAGTGACAAGAGAATCAAGATTAAAAAGGAAATTAGAAGGATGGAGGTTTGGGATTTGTATGATTCTTTGCATGCCAAGAATGAATTATGGACACCTTTCAAATATTCCAAACGGGATTTCTCATGTTAATATGGGACAAGTCAGCTCGGTATGTTTTAAGAAAAAGTGTTTGTGCTTCTCCACTACTCTCAAGTAGTAGTAATAGTAGTAGTAGTAGTAGTAGTAGTAGTAGGACGATTCAAACTCTGCAACTGGGCGGGAACTTTGAGTTCCATCAATGGTGGGTGATCACCAACCAGGAGGTTGGACAAGCCATAGACAGATATTAGATGTAGAGCTTCTAGTTCGGTGTGAGATGAGGTGTTAAGGAGTCCAGTTTTCATGGTTTAGAACAATCTAGTGACATTCATCCTACTCATTTTTCACTCCTTGTTTTTAGTGTTTATGGCAAGGGTATTTATTAAGTATAGAGGTTTTGCGGTCATGGGACCCAGTTTATTTTATTACCTTTTTGGGTAACTGAACCTTGTTTATTTACTGTTCCTTGCTTACCTTGTGGTGGTCGTTTCTCACTTACTGTTGGAGACTCATTTTATTTTCATTAATTTGTGGATTTAGTGCATGTTTTATTACTATGACATTGGTATTGGATCCATCTACCATCATTTATTCCCCTGTTATGGATTAATGACCCGTATTAATCTTCAACTTAGTGCTAAACAAGTGTTGGTTTTATGGAACCGGTAGTCGGTGCTGACCTATCTGGAGACATCATGGCACTAATGAGTGCATAGGACGAGGTGAAGTGGCAATATGGAGGTCTTTTCACCAAGGTTGATTCATTGGGTGTGGTTACTGGTACATTAAACCACACATCACTTAATCTGTCACACTGTCCAGGCACTAACGCTCCATTCCCGACAACTAATCCTGGCTTCACTTCAAGTCTTTCGACTATCTCCTCTCAAACTCATTGTTTTATTTCCCCTGTAGCGACGAACACCATTTTTCCTTTGCGGGGACCTGACACTGTATTTGATCCAAAGCTGGGTGTAAAGGGGGATGGTCCATTTGATATACATTGGAAATCCCACAAAACCACTTACGTGACTGGAGTATCTCATGGACTTGGTTATGCACCTGAGATACTCTACCTTACGAAGGGTTGGAGGGGTTTTATCTATAAAACTCTGGAAGATACTTCTTTATTGTTGAGTAAATTCTGGATTCTGGGCAGAAAAAACCTTATGTTGAAACAGTGGCAGGTGGCTTTTGACCCACTAACAGAGCATTTCAAGCTACGTCATTTGTGGGTCCTTTTGTCGGGTCTGCCTATGCACATGTGGAATGAAGGAGCCTTGAGGGAAATTGGAGATGCATTGGGGAGGTTTATCACTCTGGATTATCCAACTTTGGAAAACTCAACTAGGAAATTGGGGAGGATTTTAGTGGAAGTTGATATCCATGGAAGGTTACCAGAGTTGTTGGATATTAAATGGCATGGACGCCATATCAATCAACGTTTAGACTACCTAGGAATTCCATTCCGATGCAGTTGGTGCCATTGTACCAATCATCTTCAGCGTGACTACAGTGGTAAGGTGTCAGATGAGAAGTCGAAAGATACCCTCCTACAAGAAGATCCCCCCAACTATGTGAATGAAGTGGAATCCTTCAAAGATGCACCACTTCACTATGGAACCGAGCTAGGAATTCAGGCGGAATTGGCGACTTCACTTACAGGTAAGTTAAAGTTATTTTGTCCTACTTTATTCTCATCTTTAACTCTCTGGGAAAGGGATGCTTTGGAAAAATCTTGATGGATTCATTTATCTATGTCATTAGATAAGGGGATTTATGAGGGGGGATTAGGGAAAAATCTTCCAGCTGTGGTGACTTCGGTATTAACACCTGATGTAGTTACTCCCCCCTTCTCGGCTACCGAACACCATATATATGTTACTCCTGGTTTACCATCAAACACTCCTGCAGGGTCTCCCATCCCCACTTGAGATGTCTGACACTGTGATGGAGTCTATGTATAGAGAACCTGAGGAGGAAGATTCCTTTCTCAATATAGTGCTTGATTCCCTGATTCCCTGATTCCCTTCATTCGGGATAAAAATTCTTCTATCAAACTGCCTACCCATTTGGGAAAGGCAATTCATGCTGCCTCGACTTTCTTGAAGGAAACTACTTCTAAGGCTCAGCCAGTGGGGGCTGGGAAAGAATTCACCTGGTCTTGGGGGCTAGGAATAGAACTCTCTCCCATTAAAACATGAAGTAGCTAGAAAAAGTTGGCACAAAAAACTCCACAAACCGTTGATTATGTTCCTTCCTCCACTGACAGTGGGGATCTTAGAGTGATGAAAGCCCTAGCGAGGGAAAAGTGATGTTATTAATATCCTTAAATGTAAGAGCGATAAGAGGCACCCTCAAAGAGGCCTCAATTTTTCATCTCTTGGATCACAGTCATCCTGAAATCGTTTTTCTACAAGAAACTTTGGTAAATGCACAAAAAGCAAGGGATTTCATGCATCATTTGTGCCCTTCCTGGGTTTCGAGTTCTATAAATTCCGTGGGTACCTCGGGGGGACTGTTAGCCTCCTGGGATCCTAATTTATTTGAACCGGTCCCTTATCTTACTATTGGTGGTATTTTGTTAACAGGCAAGTGTATTTTAAACAACCAGAAGATAGCTATGCTTAATATTTATGGCCCGTGCATGGATCAGAAACTCTTCTGGAATTCGATGGAAGACAATGGTATTTTATCTATTAAGATTTTGATCATTGTTGGGGACCTAAATATCATTTTTTCTTTAGACGAGGTCTGGGGAGGTACCTTCGGGCCTGGAAATATAGATGATCATTACAGAGAGATATTTTCCTCCAAAAAATTGATAGACATCAAGCCGGCTAAATTGGCTCCTACTTGGAGGAATGTGCATACTGTTCAGGAGGCAATTGCAAGGAGATTAGACATGATCCTTGTTTTTGGAGGTCTATTATCAGATGTTGGCCTTTTTAGGTCATGGGTAGAGTTTCATTTTATCTATGATCATGCGCCAATTTTATTACAGTTGGATTTACCCCTTGTGTATAAGGTCTATCCTTTTAAATTCAATGCACATTGGCTTAATGATCATGATTTTGTGGATCTAGTATATAAGTTATATAAAGATCATGTCTTCCTTGTTGAAGGTGGAAAACAAAACAAGATCGTATGGAAATTAAAAGTGTTGAAAACACAAACAAAATTTGGTATAAAGATAATCTGGCCAGAAACAAAGCAAAGTTGGTCTCGCTCAAATCAGATATAAAGGATTTAATAATAATTCTGGTTGGTGATCCAACAAACCAAGAAGCGGAACTATCTCTCTGACATATGGAATTGGAAAGGAACGATATATTAAGAAGAGATGAAGAACAATGGAGATTGAGCAACAGGTCTATATGGATGGCTTGTGGGGATAATAATACAAAGTTTTTTCACAAATTTTCTAGCCACAATAGAGTCCAAAAACATGTATGGGAGATCACCGATGGAAACTGAGTCAAGATAACCAAACAAGATGCCTTAAAGGAAGCAACGGTCCTATATTTCAAAAATTTCTACAAGGCCCCACTCATTCCGAATACAACTGAACAATGCAAGTTAAACGAGCTCTTTCCCTGGATGTCAAATGATGAGGAGTCACGCTCTTTGTATAATCTTGTTACTTTGGAGGAGTTGAAATCTGTTCTTTTTCACTTTAAGAAGGATAAGAGTCCAGGGCTGGACGACTGGACGACATAATTTTTTACTTTCTTCTTTGATTTAGTGGGGGAGGATTTCCTTGAAATGGTGGAGGATTCAAGAAGGTTAGGCTATATCGTGGGAGGTTTAAATTCAACTTTCTTGACCTTGATTCTGAAGGAAAATAAATCAATTACTTTTGACGATTTTCGCCCGATATCTTTGTGCAATCTGTGTTACAGAGTGATATAAAAAATCATTGCCAATTAGATTAAACCTTTTCTTTCTAGGTCACTCTCTGATGAGCAGTTGGGTTTTCTAAAAGGTAGGCAGATTCAAGATGCCATTAGCACAACTCATGAGAGCCTTCACAGCATAAAAAAGCAAAAAATAAAATCACTTGTTTTAAAGTTGAATTTAAGGAAAGCATATGACTGTATTGACTGGGATCATTTAAGATTGATCCTTCTAAAGGTGGGTTTTGGGATCCAAATGTCAAATTGGATCATGTCTTGTGTCACATCCTCCTCCTTTGCAGTATTACTTAATGGTGAGGCTACATAATTCTTCATAAGCGACAGGGGTTTACGTCAAGGATGTCCATTATCACCATTGATTTTTATCCTAGTGATGGAAGGCCTCAATTTATTACTGAAAAATAGCATTGAGGAAGGTAATCTTACAGGTATAAAAGTTTCTAGATTGATAAAAATTATTCATCTTTTGTTTGTGGACGATGTAATCATTATGACAAGGGCAAGTTTACATGAATGGATGGAAATCGACAAACTTATCAGCTTATTTTGTAAAGCCTTTGGACTATCGGTTAATCAAACAAAGACCATTGTTCATTTTGAAGGTCTCGCGGATTTAGAATTGACCCCTTTCAAGACACTCCTTCCATATAACTTTAGTGATCTTTTGATCGGTTTCAAATACTTGGGTTACTATCTAAAGATAGGGGCGCATCAAGTCGATGATTTGGATTGGCTAGTGGCCAAATTAACCAAGAAAATTGGTTTATGGTGTAACAAGTGGCTACCTATGGGAGGAAGATACATTCTGGTTAAAACAGTGCTGGAAGGCCAGCTTGTATATTGGATGTCTATGGAAGCTATTCCTCGCTCAGTAATAAACAATATTAGAAAATTGATGTTCCACTTTCTATGGAATGGTCAATCGGATACTCAGCAGTATCATCTATGTAGATGGGAGACATTATCTAGACCAAAGAAGAATGGAGGTTGGGGTTTTTGAAATCTTGTTCACTTCAATACGACTTTGAATGTTAACACTCTATGGAGGGTTTTAACGCAGGAAGGTATCTGGCATAAGGTTTTAATGGACAAATATTTACCAAATACAACTGTAATCAATTGGCTTAGACTGGAAACACACAAATTCGCTTTTGTTTCTAGAAAATGGGCCAGTCTTACCCGCTCTATCCTTGTTATCACCCATTGACTCAACTGGCGACCAAGATCCAGACATCTCATTTCTATTGGAAGAGATCAAATACTTGGCATTGGTGATAGATATTTCCTCCAAGAAGAGATCATTTCAATTTTAAAACAAAAAAGGATAAATGTACTAGCTCAAGCCTCTGTTGCCCGGGGTCCAATCACCTAGGCTGAGATTTGGATGAGCTGCGAGGACTTGGGTTTATCCAAGAATCTTGCTACAATTTGGGATAACTATACCTCAGAGCTTAAAAGAGATGGAATCTCACTCCACGAAGCCGATGATACGCTTCTATGGACTGATGGCGATTCATATGGAAACTTATCAGTCAGAAACATTTATGCTGCTCTTATATCTACACAGGATTTCCCGATTTGGCATGGTTGGAGGGTTAACTTATGGAAATGGAATTTACAACTGAAGATAAAATTATTTCTATGGTTGGATGCAGACAACATGATACTAACCTGGTATTTATTACAAAATAAAGGTTGGGAGGGCCCGGGTATATGATATCTTTGTAAACAAAACTCTGAAGACAACACCCACCTTTTCATACATTGCACCTTTGTAAAATCAGTTTGGGCCAGAAGTTCTCATTTTCTTAAAATAAAAAATACATGGGATGGATCATCACGTACTGAAAGCATAGACTCCTGGACAAATAACAAGTCGTTATAAAAAATGTTGGTTGCTATGACATGTTGGTACATATGGAATGAACGAAACAAAGTTCTCTTTGATGGAAAAGCACCCTCGGCCTGGGCAGTTGTATACAAGATTCTTGGATCGCTCATTAAGAATCCTCCAACACAAAAATTATTGAATTTAAGATAGAGTCCAATCACATGGATTAATGGTTTTACTATGGCCTTTTTTGATGGCGCATCTATAGTAGGTGGCTTGAATTGTGGAGTTGAGGGCGTCATAAAATGCTCAGAGTCTTCGGTATATAGATGGTACTTCAATTGCGGAGAAGGTACAAATACAAAAGCTGAGTTGTTGGGAGAATGGGCCACTCTCACTTTAGAAAAACTCTTGAATACTCAAAATATTCAGATTTTGGGGGACTCCAAGTTGATTATTGACTGGTTAAACCATAAAGGAAAACTACAAGCCATTGATATTGAAGGATGGAAACGCAAAATATTGGAACTGTCTGCATCATTTCAAGGTACCTGCTTTCAATGCATCTACATGGAATTCAATGAGGAGGCAGATAATTTATCAAAGCATGCTCTCATGGCGCCAAAAGGAAGATTATCTTATTCACTTGGGATGGAGAGACAGTAGGGCCTCCAATCCATATCGAACTATTTTAATTTCCTCCTTAGTTTTTTTTTAAGTCTGATGAGTTTTTTTTTTTGGCATGGGCATGGAAGCTTTTTTGATATCATGAGGTGATAATCTTCAATATATTATTATTCCCTATGCTCAGTGGTATTTTTAAATGGTACACTTGATCAATGATTTTTTGTAAAGGTCTTTTGTAGACAGTTATTGTGACAGTTTGTGTGTCTAAGTGGATCAAAAGGGGTCAGTTTTTTTATCAAGGATCATTGAAGATGTAAAAAAAATTATAATCTAATATAATTTTGTGCGAATTTTCTATTGGAAAAAAAGGGACAAGTCAGCTCCTAACATTTGTCTCATCCCCTTTTACTCCACTCATCACATCATAACCTCTCCTCCTCTTATGCAAGTCAAATTTACATGCACTCTATATTATATAGAATTCTTTGAAGTGAGAAAAGGGAACACCAAAGTTAACTGGCCCAACTAGGGTGGTTATGTTTCTCAAAGGGGGTTATTTTCACCAATGGCATATGAGGGTTTGTTTAATAGGATTTATGTGTATTTTATTATTTCATTGTAGTTGGATATTATGAGTCTTGTAATTTCATAATGACTATCTGCTTTATGTGGGAGGAGAAGAGTAATTAGATAGTGCAATAATAACACCTCTCTCCTCATTGCAAAGTGGCAAGGGAGACAATTTGTATCACTTTATTTTACCATTATGTTGTGTTCAAATAACTCTTCCAAATCCACTTGTGTTCATTTCATTATATCCATATTATAAATGAGATTTGATGATACCCATTCAATTTTTGTTGTACTTGTGTTAGTTCCTGAACCCAAAATTTTCTACAACAAACCAGTAATTAAATATCATAAAGTGGAATCTCTTTACTATTTGTAACTAGCCTTTGTAAGGAGAAATGCTAATACAATAGTTTTCATAGTTTAATTTTCTTTCTTACTATGACTATATACATCTCTCGAGTTGTAACAAGGCTACTAGGTAGCATATACCTGCCGAATATAATAATGAAAGTATTGTTTAAGGAGATAAGGAGAGAAGGAGTAGGCATGAAATGACTAGATGGCAGAAATATTTATTACAATAACATTGGGGGAAGTGAAGGCAACAATAAGACTTCAAATTTTTTGGCCAATAAGATATCAGATAA
Organism: Picea sitchensis; assembly: GCA_010110895.2. Lineage (NCBI taxonomy): Eukaryota > Viridiplantae > Streptophyta > Pinopsida > Pinales > Pinaceae > Picea > Picea sitchensis. The sequence goes on along the minus strand of SNQJ01S0047357.1, from coordinate 69,928 downwards.
ATGAGATTTAAAATTTAAAATTAATCATTATTTTTTAAAACTTTAGATAAAGAGGTGTATATTTTATAGTCAACCATGAATTAATAAAAAGTCAACCCTAACGCAACACTATATACCATGCCTATCGGTAGGTATAATAAGACAGATAACTAACAACTATTATTAATTACTATTTGCACATATTACAATTCAAGTTTAAACCAGAGGGGGTAGGGTAGGGTATATGTACTTCCATAGACTTTACTAGTAAAATCATTGGGAGGAGGAGGTCTCATACACTAATTTGGTGCCTGGCTTGACCTTGACCTTAAAAATAGATTATTATTATTATTATAAACTAACTTGAATATGTAAGTGATTTACATTTTATATTAACAATTTTATAATATTTTTTTATTGTTTTTTATTATTATTTTATTTAAATAATGGGAAACTTATCAT
>SNQJ01S0047357.1:51682-66461 GCA_010110895.2 Picea sitchensis | reverse complement strand
TTTAAAATATTAATATAAAAAAAACTAAATTATAAAAAAACATAATATAACCACTTATCTCACATATATTACTATTCTATCAGTGCATTGACATATATGCACTGACATATATTATTGTTCTGTCAGTGCATTACAAGTTTAAGGTTTACACCGAGTTAAAACCCCTAAAGTACCTCACAAATATTATTGTTTGAATGCAATGAAAGCTCGTAAGAGCGTCATTGTACATCTTTCAATGCACATTCATTGCTGAGTTAAATTCCATTAAAACAACAATTTCTTAAACTTTTTGATATGACTATATATAAGTTTAGTTTATTTTTATAATGTTTGTTATTTTTTTTTATTAATTTTATAAATAAATAAAAAACATTTTATTGTATCTTCATTATATTGTACTAATGAAATTGAAATCAAATTCATTGCACTATTTAAAATTTAAATGAAACATATTATCTAATTTAATATTTAAAAAATTTAAAATTATTTTCAAATTTTTAATATATGTTTATTTCTAAACATTGCTTTTTGAAAAAAAAAAAAGAAAAAGGACCAAAGTTATCTTCATTATATTACATAAATGAAGTTCAAATCAAATTCATTTGCCTATTTAAAATTTCAATTAACTATATTAACTAATTTAATATTTAGAAAAGTTTAAAATTTCAATTATATTACATGAATGAAGTTTAAATTAAATATATTATCTAATTTAATATTTAGAAAAGTTTAAAATTATTTTGGAATTTTTAATATATGTTCATTTCTGAATGAATATTTGAAATAAGACAATTTTATTTTTACTAATATACAAGTACATTTGTAAATCCCAAAACATCTAATAAACATCTTGATTTAAATATTATTATTTTAGATTAAAAATATTATTAATTTTAATCTAATAATATTATCTTGATTCGGAGGCAGTACATGCAGCGTGTTGCCCTTGTTATGAAGAGAATTTATCTAGAACAAGTGAAATGCCTCTTCTCTAGATTTTTTTTTAGTTTTTATTTCATTTCATTTTTTATAAAGAAAATTTATGTGGAATAAGTTAAATGTTTCTTTTGTACATATTTTTTGGTTTGAAATACTATGTTGTTGTGTTATGTATAAATATGATTATTGGATTGGAAGAGTTATTGTGTTTTGTGTATATAATGATTAGATTAAGTTGGGGGTAAATAATTATTGAAATTATATATTAAAAGAATTTTAATTTCATTTGTTTTAGGCTTGAAATAATATGTGAGAGAATCGAAAAAATGATGTTGTCTATTACACAAACATTATAGCTAAGCTTAGATTACCAAACAAACACTACAATGAATTCATTTTCCAACATAGAATATCAATCAATTTAGAGTATTGAATAGAGAATCAATGTATTCATTGTTTGAAGCATCCATTCAGAAATTCTCATTACTAAATTCAAAGAAGAATGAAGATGAGACAAGTCTAAACATTCTACTTTCGATTTTTTATAACAATTGTCATCGAAATCCGATTATGTAATTGTTGGTGAATTACAATTTTCCATTATTCAAATTACATTTTTGAATGCATAAATGGGTCCAATGGCCTGGAAATCCCTATTAGACCTAGATTATGCAATCTCAATAGTTAAAATTTGCAATTCGAACAATTCTTTTAAATTTTTGACAAATTTTTGAGCAAAATTAGTTGGAACAATTTGACCAAAAAATGTTCAAAAAGTAGAATGTTTAGACTATGCTATGAAGATGTAGGGAAATTTTTCATTAATATTAATAATTTTAAAAGAAAAAAATTCTTGATCAAGATCTAAATCCAGAACGTTGAATTCATGAATATAGTAAAACATAACAAAAATATGTAGTGAGCTTTAAACATCTCACCTTTGAATAAATTTGAGCTTGATATATCATCAATGGTGATGGCCTATATAAGGCAACATAGAAGAGATTGTAGAGAGCCATGTCTGTCGTTGTTGTTGTTTACTGATACATAAGAGAGAACACATACGATCTAAGCAATTAGAATTTGGGAAATCAATGGGTTTGAGGAATTGAATAGAACAGTTTGAGTAGTGACCCAAATTGAGATCCAATAGTGGTTAAAGGTAGGTAGACCTAGGTAGAGGTAAATGTAGATAGAGCTGGAAAGTAGGTTGGTGAGGAAGAGATGAGGATGTTGACTAAAATGGATATGAAATTGATGGTAAAATATGGTAGGTTCATTGTTCAGATCTAGATGGATAAGGGATGCTTTTTGGATGACACTTTGCAGTTTGTAATAAGCTATATAGAAGGGACAAGTGACAACAATCCATATGCCCTTGACATATGACAAAAGAATTGAGTGAGGTCAAAACCTTAAAAGAATGCCATTGGAGTAATTATATTTTATGTAATTACATACATTGTGAATGAATTTTTGAATCTTTTGCATTTTAATGTTTTATATATCGACATTTTAAGTTATTCCTCTTGAACGATTTTTAAGACCCTATAATTGGGTTAAAAAGAGTGACCCAAAAGATTGCTATATTTTAGTGTTTTATAAATCGACGTTTTAATTTATTTCTCTTGATCCATTTTTAAGACCCTATAATTGGGTTAAAAAAAGTGACCCAAAAAAATGATATATAAGAAAATAAATGTAAAAAAAAAAAACATTTTTATGATAATATAATGTGTCAATTTTAAATATTTAATTACATGTATTATTTAAAAATTTGAAAAAAAAACTTCTTCAATTAATTTTTTTTTTTTTTTAATTTCTATAAAAATCTTTATAAACTTATTTATAAATATAATATATATTATAAATATTTATAAAAATAACCCACATAACTTCATATTCAAATAGAAATACAAATATAACATATTACATATCTACATATATAAAATATTATGATCAAAATTATGTAGTATACCTAGAAGAAAAATGGAGTTGTGATTAATCATCATTGTATTAATTTGAAATCAAGTTAGCAACTATATACCAAAACATTGTTCTTCATTCTCTATTGCCAAATATTCATCAAACACCAAAAAAACTATGTAAAAATTCTAAAAGTTTTATCTCTGAAAATTAAACTCAAAATTTACAAACCAACCTCAAGATTTGTGCCTATAGCACAATTTTGTTAATGCTTACTATTTCGGCATGATGTCATCTTTGGGATTCATGCCAAATTGTATTGAATGTTTATTTGTGCATATGTCCCAAATCCTCTTCTTCTATTATTGTGTTAGGATACATGTCCAAATTTGATTATTTAAAATTTTGCCTTTGATTGAAAGCCCATATTTTGTGATGTATATCATTTTGATTGTTTAAAATTTGCCTTAAATTGCAAGCCCAAGCCCATATTTTGTTATGTATATAATTTTTTTTGTCTAGTTATGTGCTTCAATTTTGTTGTTCTTAAAATCTTTGTAAGATGCGTGTCTATATCTACCTTGGAATGTGTGGTTATTCTAATGTGCCCAAGATCTACATTGGGATGCACATCTAAATTCTATTATGAAAACACTCTTGTTGCTTCCTCAAATTTCATGTTAAATTCATCTTGAATTTTGTATAACATCTGGAGAGGGCTCTGACAGGGATGTCCCCTTTCACCTCTTCTTTTCATTTCGACGGGGATGCCCCCTTTCACCTTTTTTTTTCATTTTGATCTTGGAAAGTCTCAGCATCTTACTCAAAAAAAAGCCAAGCAAAGGGACACCTGAAAGGGATTAAAGTTTCGGGGTTGACTCACATTTTGCATATACTCTTTGTAGATGACGTGTTGATCATAACCACTGCCAATCTAGCTGAATGGACCATTATTCACTCTCTCATTAACACCTTTTGCTCTGTTTCATGTTTAGAGACCAATATCCACAAGTCAGTCTTCCTGGCCTCAGAAGCACAGGAGGAAATGCTAACAGATTTAAAAGTTTTGTTCGGAATTGATTCTCGTGAGTTAGCGGAGGGGTTTACTTACCTGGGCTACTTTATAAAACCAACCAGCTATACAAAAAAAGACTGGATTTGGCTTATTGACAAATTTGAATGTAGAATTCACAATTGGTGCAACCGAATGCTCTCAATGGGAGGCAAATTTGTTCTTATAAAAGCCGTCTTGGAAAGCCTCCCGGTGTATTGGATGGCGTTAGCTGACATCCCTGCATCTGTTCTGAAGACCCTACGGCAATTAGTCTTCTCCTTCCTTTGGACAGGTAGCAAAAAGAACAAAGGATTTCACCTCTGCAAATGGGAGGTAATCTCAAAACCCAAATTGATGGGAGGTTGGGGACTTCGAAATTTGCCTTTCTTTTATAGGGCGATCTCGGCAAACACTTTTTTGGAGAATTTTAATGAAACCTGGCCTTTGGAGTAAGGTGATCAAAGATAAGTATTTCCCACACCTTCCTGTTCACATCTGGATCAGATCCGCCTCGGAGCGACCTACTAGAGGCTCACAGACCTGGAAACACCTCTCTAAATCGCTACCGATCATTCTTCAATGGATTGCGTGGAAACCAGGCAATGGTTACATCATTGAAGTCGGCAGAGAGAGTATTCTGGGTTTGGGCAGAAATTCCTTGCTTTCTCCTCCACTTCTGGCGCATCTACACAACAAGAGTATATATTTCATGCATCAAATCAGCATTTCGCCTAGTGGGGGATAGTTAGGTGATCATTGGCTTAATGGCACGAACCTACAATTTGATTCTGTGTTAAAATCCGAATGGGACGGCTTTACCCAGCAGTTAACTGATGCAGGCATCCATCTTCAAGAGAGGTCGGACGCCCTTATATGGACGGGAGGGGATAGTACCGGCTTTCTTACTGCAAAAAATGTGTATCAGGCATTGGCTGCTAAATTTTGGACATCAATCAATGCAAGCTGGCACCAAAAGATATGGAAGGGGGACTATCCCTTGAAGCTTAAACTCTTCAGTTGGCTTCTGATTGAAAATAAACTTCTAGTTTGGGAGAATTTGCAAGTCCGTGGCTGGGAGGGCCCAAATCGCTGCATCATGTGCAAACAGTACAACGAATCAATTTACCACATTTTCTTACAGTGTTCTTTCACCTGTTCAGTTTGGCATCAAATATCTTTGGCGCTAAATCTTACCACGCCCTGGACAGGTTCCAGTGTGCCTCTATGTTTTCGCAATTGGATTGGTGCTAACAAGAACCACTCTTTGCTTCCAGTCTATCTCTGTTGGCATGTCTGGAAGGCCGGAAATTCAGCGCTGTTTGAAGAGAGACTACCTTCGATTCAAAGAGTGGTAAACATCATTCTTGCTGAGGTGGCCACATCAGGAAACCAAACCAAGGACCTGCCATCCCTCAGACACAAGCTAGCAATTCCACTTGACAGAGCAGTTGCCTGGTTCGATGGCACGACACAACAAGGAGGCTCTCTTTGTGGGGCGGGAGGAAAAATCGTTTTAAACTCTCACACATGCATCTGCTGGACTCTAAATTGCGGACAAGGCACTAATATGAAGGCATAACTATTGGGAGCGTGGGCATCTCTTATTCTGGCATGTCGCTTGCACATCGACGAGCTTTTACTACTTGGAGATTCCAAAATTATTATTGATTGGCTTAATGGTCAAGCTGACTTCCATGTGGCAGCCCTAGAGTGCTGGAAAAAAAGAACTCAAGAAGCCACAATCTCTATAAGGAATCTCTCTTTCTCTCACATCTACAGAGAGGAAAACAACGAGGTGGATACCCTATCTAAAAAAGCTTTGTTTATGCCTCCTGGCCAAATTCGATTTTCAAAGTGGGAGGATGGAAATGAAGGACCAGCCATCATGATTAATCTTTGAATTTCGCCATTTTCTGTTTTTTTTTCTGCACATCCTTTTTGATCTGGAAGTCGATCATAGTAGAGAAAATGAATAGGTAGTTTTGATAGAAAGGACTGAATTGATCCAAGAACAATATCTCCTTATGTATTTGTCTTTCGTGAAGATTGTATGTATATTTTTATATCCTTTTGAATATAAAGCGCATTTTTTCTCGTGGAAAAAAAAAACTCTNGGAAAACAACGAGGTGGATACCCTATCTAAAAAAGCTTTGTTTATGCCTCCTGGCCAAATTCGATTTTCAAAGTGGGAGGATGGAAATGAAGGACCAGCCATCATGATTAATCTTTGAATTTCGCCATTTTCTGTTTTTTTTTTTGCACATCCTTTTTGATCTGGAAGCCGATCATAGTAGAGAAAAGGAATAGGTAGTTTTGATAGAAAGGACTGAATTGATCCAAGAACAATATCTCCTTATGTATTTGTCTTTCGTGAAGATTGTATGTATATTTTTATATCCTTTTGAATATAAAGCGCATTTTTTCTCGTGGAAAAAAAAAACTCTTACATTTTATCATAAAAACACTTGTGCTCTAATGTATGTCATCTTTCTTGTCTCAGTTTGTATTATGTGATTTTATGATGCTTCAACTTATTTAACATGATTTTAGGGCATATTTTTTTTGATTTTGTGGTTTTAAATCCTTATTAAAAATTGCAAACATAATGATAGAAATTTCAGATTAACATTAAAGAAAGACACATTTGAATCAATATTTTATTCATCTAAAGTTTTTTATTTATTTTAGAGAAATATAGTCCCTTACTTGTTCACGTATTGAGCATGCCAAATGAGGATGCTAGTACCTTGCTAGCCCACTATAAATTCCACAATTTCCTTGGTGTTTTGGATGGAGGACGATAGTAACCTTTAGCCAAAATATCGACTAGTAACTCCAAATGACTCAATAGAATTTGATACTAACACTTTTATGAACTTTCACACAAGAGCATGTACCAATAAAAATAACCCTCAAAGATTTTCAAAGACTTTTATATGAATACATGAAGGGAGAGACTATTCACTCCATATTCCCATTATTAGAAAATAATTACTCTAATATGAAATCATAATAGATTAGCTCCATTAAAAAGTGTACTTTCTAACTTAAGTTTCTAAAGTAGTACTAGACATGACTATAGAATATATAATTTTATCAATTGAATGAGAATGTTGAGGATATGGAAAATGCTTTCTTTACTCCTTTGTCCATTAAAAAGAGCATTTGATTTTGGGCTTCAGGTTCTTGAGAGAAGAGGGACTACCATAAACACCCAAAATTTTTGCAACTTATATTCTCTTTTCGTAATAAAACCAAAAGTGAAATGGACACGATARTACTTTGGAGAGTAGATTTTCACTACTTTGAAATTATGGTTAATATARAATTTAAATTAATATTAAAATGTCCAAAACTTTAAAAAATTCTACAATTATTTAAAACCATTACCCAAATTAATCATTAAATAGATAATCAATATTAAAATATTTAAAAAACAAATTAAAATTTACAATATTAACCATTAYCCAAATTAATCATTAAATAGATAACCAATATTAAAATATTTAAAAAACACATTAAGATTTACAATATTTGCAAACCTTAACCATTACAATACTAACCATTACTMAAATTAATCATAATCAATATTAAAATATTTAACAATATTTGTTTTATAATTAAGGAAAATTTTTTAAACCTTAATAACTATTCTAAAATACTTAATACAATATAYAAATATACACAAACACAATCTTTCACGAAAGTTAAACAAAACCTTTCATTGATACACATATCATTATACGCATAACGTAATAAAAAGTTAATATACACATAACATAATAAAAAAGATGTAATTGGCATACAAAGTTGCTTCGAACCCTTAAAGCTGCATCTTAATGGGACATAAAGAAGAAAACACTAAAGTTTATTATATCAGTGAAATGTGGAATTTCATGATCAAGAAGAAAGCACTAAAGTTTGTTATGTCAATGTCAATGTTGGAATTTTATTATATCAATGCCAGTGTGGAATTTCATAGCATGTTCTTATATAATCATTCAGAGTAGGCAACAAATTTAATATTCGTTAGGAGGTTATTTTTATTTATACTATTTAAGTTGTTTTATTTAGAATTGTTTAATTATTTAGTAAATTATTTTTAATATTTTAATAAAATTTGATAGGAAAAATATTTATAACTATATATCATTTTTAAATTTAAGGATAATATGTAATGCGATAAAGAATTAGTGGATAAAAGAAAATTAAGATAGTATAAGGAGGTAGTCAACCCTAATTTAGAAGATCAAAAGTACCTCTCAATTTTGAGAATTGCAAAGAAGAAGATCAACATTCTTAAAATAAGAACAAACTTTCACCAACTATATCATGAAATTAGGTATTGGATGATTCCCAAAACACAATGGGATGAAAGAATCTCTCATCTTTGTGACACTAAGAGGGTAGAAGATGAAAAACACTTCCTCTTAGATTGACTATACCCAAATTAGATCCCAATTTAAAAATATTTGCCACAATATAGACTTTCCTAACCTCTTAAATCATCAAAACTATGATAATCTTGAGACTCTTCTTTCCATGCTTTTTGAGCATAGAAATGCAATTTTTAAAAAATGGAAATAATCTCTTACCTTATCATCATCATCATATACCATTGTAAATAGTTTAAAAAATTAATTAACTTAATTATCATAAATATTATTAAATGAAAACAAAATTTTAAAGAAAAAAACTCCTTTTATTTTATTTTATATATATATATATATATATTATTTAATGATTTTTTTATTATTTTATCTTTTAAAAAAAATGGATAGGTGTCTTTTCAATTGTGATTGATAATAGTTATTTTTTGGTTGTTAACTATTTAAATTTCAGCTTTTATATTTATTTTTATTATTTTAATTTTATGATGGGTAGAGTGTCCACTCAAACTTTGGACGTTTCAAAATATACAATGTATCTCAAAAAGTTCATGTATCAATGGTCTAACTGTTTTACTTTTTGATTTATGTTTAGTTATATATTGACTGAATTTGATTGCCTAAAAGTTTTAGGTTTTGACTATTTTAGGACAACATAAATTTGGAAGAAATCCCACTTTTCTGTTATTTAAATTGTATTTCTGAATGCATAAATGGAATCAGCGTGTTGAAAAACCTAGAAACCTGTTAAAATCAGCCTGTTGAATATAGACTTAACCACTCAAATCTACAAATCCAACAATTCCCCACCAAATTTTAAACAAAATTAAACAAAATACATAACAATTTGTTTACTCTTAACTATAAATATTGTACAGGTAAAGTAGAACAGTTAGTCTACTCTCAACTATAAACATTGAGCAACACTCTGCACTGTGCCTGTGGCCTTTACTATATTAATACTAAAAGTTACCACAGAAGCTATATACTGTCGAATCACCCTAGTACATATACTGGAATATATCCAACAATGTACCCTAATATATATATCCCTGAATATATCCAAGGATGTATATACCTCCTGCCGAAGCATCCAATACTGCTTAACAACTGTATATTGTTTGTCTGTATATAATAACCCCGACCGACACAATTTGAGATACCAAATTCGCGATCAGAAATTACACGGATCGATATAAAATAATAAAATAAAAAACACGACAACAGAGGAAAGGAGCCAAACAACTGTATCAGAGGCGTAAAGAGCGCCGATGAGCAAGCTTAGATATATATATTCCAACTTCTTCGAGAAGGAGGGGAGTGAAGAAGGGAGGAGGTATCTGTCCATCCATCCATCTTCATCCCAGTTTCTGCTAACAAGCAAAAAGCAATGGCGTCAAAGGTGGTTATCTGCGTCATCTTCATCTTCGATCTCATTGCTTTCGGCCTCGCAGTGGCCGCAGAGCGCAGGAGGAGCACTGTAAGTCTGCAATCCTTGTTTTTCTCACCTTAGTCTTAAGATTTTCTCCTTCCATAGCGTCACGAGATCGAACCTACAGGGTCACGGTCACATTCCAACTTGCGTGCGTTTCTGATCTGATCTCATCATGCCCTGTTTTTTCTGATCACATTGGGCAGGGAGTCGTGAAACCGGACCAGTACGACGAGAGAACTTACTGCGTCTACAATTCGGACATCTCTACTTGGTATGGAGTCGGGGGGTTTCTGTTTCTGCTGGCGAGCCAGGCTCTTGTCATGGCCTTCACGAGGTGCTTGTGCTGCGGAAGCGTTCTTAAGCCTGGCGGATCTCGTGTCTGGGCGATCATATTATTCTTCATTTGCTGGTACTTTCTTTTTTTCCCAGAGATACATTTACTTCACCCTCTGGCACTTAAACGTTTAAAATGAGGAAGCTGATCTCCCCTATCCCCTGTTTTCTGGATGGAAGAGGGTATTAACAGCGACTCACAAGTGTTAACTTGATTTCTCCGAGTTCCCTTTCTTCCCCAGATTTCTATATGGAAAATGTTATTAACAGCCAGCCAGCCACAATATCAGCTTATAACCCTGCAGGACTGGACAGAAATGGATCTGCAAACTCCTTAGACCTTACGGGTTAGCTGAAGAGTCAAAGAAACCGTACTATCCCTTGGATTTCTTTGTCTTTTTTCTTTCCCATTTCACCCATTTAACCCTTACCAATTCCGGTCCTCTTTGGTTTGTTTTGTAGGGTAACGTTCTTGATTGCCGAGGCGTGCTTCTTAGCAGGGGCGGCGAGGAATGCCTACCATACAAAATACAGGGGTTACTTTTCTATGCATGACCTGTCTTGTGAGACGCTGCGAAAGGGTGTATTTGCGGCCGGTGCCGCTTTCACTGTATTTACTTTGATTTTGAACCTGTTTTACTACACATGCTATGCCAAGGCAAAACAAGATCGTGGAAACCTTTTACCGAAGTAAACGCTCGCTGGGTATGTACAGTAGTGATTTCTTTCGTTTGTATTACATCTTTAGGTAGAATTTTGCGGCCATTGAAATGTCTGTTGTATTCTTCACCTTTTTCTTCAGTTTCTGCTGAGATCTGTTGATTGTCAATATGGATTGATGCCATTCAAAGGGGTAATTCTCATAAGGTTGTTGTGGGTACTTGTTTCCGTCGGACATATATATTTATAAAGTGGATTGCAAAGACAGTATTGTGTCACTGGATCTCTGAAGGCTACCCTTCATCTTTTTCATTTTCTTGAGTCCTTTCTTTCTTTGAATTATGCATGGAGTTTTTCGAGCCTTGTTTGGGCCTGCAAGCTGTTTCTTTCTTTTTGCAAAACAAATGCATCTTATATTTCATTGATACCTAGAAAATAAAACATCACAGCATTATACATTGCCAAAGCAGGAGATGAAATGATTTAGTCCAGTTCTTGTAGCCATTGTTGGTAATGCTTTATAAAACTGAATATCAGAGTCGGGATTACTGTGGCTCTTGATCAGTTTGTTTTTCCACTTAAAGCTTGCCGTTATGAGCATTGGAATTTCTAGTGGGTTGAGAGTGGCTTAGTGGCCACACCCCAACAATGTGACCTTTCCGTGCTTCTGCAATATATGCATAATTGAAAATGAGGTGATCTGTCCGTGGCATGAGCTTCTCAATAGGAGAAGCTATCTTGAAACTCCATTGTGCTGACTGAAGTGGATCCTATCCTGAAAAAGGTTGACCGGCACATGATCAACCTTTCGTTAATCAGGACATAACTGGCTGGCTTGACCCAGGACCACCAACCCTTTTTAAAGAAGGGTTGGTCTGGACCTTATTGGCTGTCTGGGGTCATCAGTTTCTTAAAAAGAGAAGAAAACATGAATCTTTTGTCTCCGAAGATAAATTCGAAACCCCCTCGAAATGTGCAGAGACAGTATTTTTATGAATTCAATCAATTTCCTGAGGATACTGACTGGAGTTTTTATGGGAAGACTTGTGAATTCGATGCTTCTACAAGTGTCCGAGGGCTGCGTTGTACCTCTGGGAAATGCTGTGAATGTATAGGAGGAAGTTTCTTCCTGGGAGGGGTTGAAGTTGTTATTTTAGATCTCCTGCTAACTGGTTGAAGTTGTTATTTTAGATCTCCTGCTAACTGTACAAGATCAGAGGTTCCCTACTTCATATATTAGGATGATTCTCACAGGTTTTCTTTGATGTCAATTTTACTCTATTGTTGTTGAATAGTTCGAGCAATTGTATTACTCCTCCATGATATCTAATTTCCTTCTTTAAGCTCTGTGAAGTACTCAAAGTCAATTCCTGCGAGGCAATATGGGACCTCAATGGTACTCATCTGAAACATCTCTGGAGTATTGAACTTGTAAGTTCTGAAGTAGTGAACTTGTAAGGTCAGGTTATTACCTTTTCCGAGGAAATCTTATTTCCTCTTTTCTCTAAAGATGATATGTCAGTATTTTCTTTTGGAGTGCTCATGGACATATATTATTCTGTAACTTTACAGTCAATTTCAAGTTCTGGTCAAAACAAGAATTCATTTCCAGTTCACTCTCACTTTATAACTACCAGTTATAATCCCCGTGCACAACGTTTCTACTCATGCATTTGCAAATAGAAAGAAAATATGTTTATCAGGAAAACCACTAAAACGTTAAAATATCACTAGCACTGCTAACTATCTTGAGATGATGAGAAAATATAGCTGCATCAAGAGTCCTCCATTTGAAAACATAGGAGCAGCCTAAACTAAAATAAGACCTGGTGGGTAAACAGCAGGGTCCTGTAAATGGGCTTGCTTATTAAGCTTTTATTTCAAACTCCTGTTCCCCATAATTTGTAAGAACTTAAGCCCCGCAAGCGTCCATTGTAGTAACATGGATTCCTACAGTTTAGAAGCTTATTATGTGACTTAGGATGCCATAAATATACATCTTTGGTTTCAGCTTATTATTACCATTCTTGAAAACTCTGAATATGTTGCATTTTCTTTTCTTCTCTCTGTTTTTGTTGTATACGAAGATTCTTATTACAAACATTTTCACCTTAGAAACTTGGATGCTTTTAAATTTGCTGGTATTCTTCTTGTATATGCCGATATTATACTTAAAATAGAAGCTCCTACGATTTTTTTAGGATGACAACATTGACAATGTGAATACTAAATAATCTCTTAATATCATTAACAAGTCAGCATCTGTTCGCGATGAAAGCATCATAACATGTCGTTTTTAAAACAAATCCCAGGTTGCAACAAAAGGCAGAGAGAAAAACTCATACTACACAAAAACCACGATGAATTTTTCTGAAAGAGGAGCATGTGCCTGTAACTAGGAACACAATTCTTTTTATCACAAACAAGTGCATTAAAAATATAGAAAAATATTGTATGTTAAAGTAACTTTGAAGGTAAGTTGGGGAGTATAACCTAGTTGTGAATGAAAAATAATATGAAAATATTATGCTAACATTAAGCATCATGCATGCATCGAGTCAAAGATTGGCTCACTACCTTTTTCATCCTATTTGTTTGATATACATTATTCATCATTAAATACATTATTCATCATTAAACAGACACGATGAATAAATTCTATAAAATGGCTCATGATTCATGGGAAAAATTCTATAAAGTGGCTCATAATTCATAATTCATGGGAGACTGGGTTCTTCATGAAATGTTGAAAGATGAATATTAATCTGATCTGTTTTAATTTGATATTTATTTGAATAGACTTGTGTCTTAAGATTGATTTTTAGAGCTTGACCTCGATGGGTTGAATCAATTGACAATATGGAGTGTGTGCATGTGTCCTTGATGGATACATGTGAAGGAGGCAAAGTTTCAAATTAGAAGTTCCAAAACTCATCGTAAAGTGTTTGTATCAAAGAGATCAAATCTCTTCTTTTGAAATTAAAGTCACATTTTCACAAAAAGGTTGTTAACAAGTTACAATATCATTCAGTGCAAGAATTTGATTTTGGTTACATATAACAACTTTTTTAACAACCTTTCTAATTAATGCTTATCATTACTTGAATTTGTCAARTTGAGTTGATCTTGGCATCGAGTCGACTTGTCCTGGCAACTTTTTTAACAACCTTCCTAACTAATGCCTATCACTATCATGACCATTAGGCTTCTCATTAACAGAAGACAATCTAAATTAATTGAATATGTCAAATTGAGTTGATCTTGGCATCGAGTGGACCTGTCCCTGGCAACTTTTTTAACAACCTTTCTAACTAATGCCTATCACTATCATGACCATTAGGCTTCCCATTAGTAGAAGATAATCTAAATTACTTGAATTTGTCAAGGTGAGTTGATCTTGGCATCGAGTCTACTTGTCCGTGGCAATGTCAAGTCAGGGATGAATCATGATCATGTGGAAGATGGACCTTCAATAGCTTACGTGTGAGGTTAATTTGCTTATCATTGGAATATTAGGATGAGTGTGTTAAAAATGGTTCGAGATGGGTAATTTATTCGTAATCTTCAAAACTATATTGAGAAGGATATTACACATAATTCAACATTTGTAGATCTGGGGTTGGAGAAGGGATATAATTGATTTGTATGAATCTAAAGTTATTAGATTATACAAGGTGAAAAAAAATTAATTATTAAAATATACTATTCAAAAGGAGGGTGGGCAAGGCAATTTAAGTAAGATGTGTGGGCAAGGTAATTTAAATAAGATTTGTTCTAGTATGAATTGAGTATGGTGGGAAATAAAAATGTAAGAAGAGAAAGAGAGAATATTTAAAAGGATTTTCATGGAAGATAAAGAAAGTAAAGAAGTTTGATGATTTTGTTCATATGAGTGATTCTATAAAGATGAATTTGGTGATAAAACAATGTTTTTACTAATTTTTTATTGATATTTAATAGGTCAATTTAGTATTTTTATAACATTTGTTTTTAAAAATGTAAAAAATGCAAAAATGAATGATAAGTGATATTTGTGGAGAGAA
>SNQJ01S0047356.1:55010-78471 GCA_010110895.2 Picea sitchensis | reverse complement strand
AGGTTTAGGTCATGGTCTAGGTCTAAGCCTAGGTCACGGTCATGTTCTAGGTATAGTTCATGGTCTATACCATGACATAGACCTAGACATAGATCAAGACCTAGAACATGCCCTAAACCTAGAGATAGAGCTATACCTTGCCTTGAATTTCCATGTCTAGCCTTTCTTTGTCTTGCATTGCCTTGAATTGTGTTGGAATGCCTTGCCTTGCCTTGTCTTGACTTTCTTTGCCATGTCTAGCCTTTCCTTTCCTTTCCTTGATCTAGATCATGACCTAAACCATGAACTAGACCTAGACCTAGACCTATACCATGAGCTTGACCTAGACCTAGAATTAGAACTACACCTAGAAATTTCCTTTCCATGCCTTTCCTTTCCATGTCTATCCTTGCCTTGACTTGCCTTTCCTTGCCTTGCCTTGTCTAGTATTTGTCTTTCCATGTCTATCCTTTCCTTGCCTTGCCTTGACTCAATTTTTCTTCTCTTAAACCCTTTGTCTTGAAGATACTTATCCAGTCTGAGATACCAAGCATGAGGAGCTTGTTTCAACCCATATAAAGCTTTCTTTATCTTGCATAAAAATTCAGGATTATCTATCAGTGAAAAGCCTTCAGGTTGTTCCATATATACTTCTTCTTCTAGATATCCAATAAGAAATGTTGACTTAACATCCATCTGATATACTTTAAAGTTCTTATGACATGCATAGGTAAGAAACATTATGATGGATTCGAATCTTGGCACTAGTGCAAAGGTTTCATCAAAATATTGTCCTTCAATCTGTGCATAGCCCTTACAGACCAATCTTTCTTTGTTCCTGACAACTTGTCCCTACTCATTCAAATTATTCTTAAAGATCCATTTGGAACCTATGAAATGTTTACCTTCAGGTCTAGGAACCATCTCCCAAGTATTGTTTTTCTCAATCTAGTCAAGTTCATCATTCATAGTTTTAACCCAATGGTCACCTTCGCTGGATGATTTAAAGTCTTTAGGTTCAAGCAAAGATAGAAGGGAAATCTGAGATTGTTCTGAGACATTATTCAACTTCTTTCTTGTCCAACCTCCTTGGTTTAGATGACCAACTATCTGATGTTCAGGATGATTCTTCCTAATAACTCTGGAGGGTGTCTTTGTCTTTATCTCCTGGTTTGAGTCCTGAAGAGTATTTGTATCTAACTCAGAGTCTTCTCCTTCTGATTCTTGGACCTTTTCATCTTCAGATTCATCTATGTCCTCTGTAGCAGACTCAACATTGCTCACCTTTCGTACTCAGAATCCTTCATAAACCTTTAAATCAATGCAATCAACTAATTTATGTAATCTTTTATTAAAGAATCTATATCCTTTACTATTGGTAGCATATCCTAAGAAGATGCCTTCATCAGCCCTGTCATTATACTTGCCAAGGTTTTCATTATTATTATTTATGTAGCACTTAATCCCAAAGACTTTGAAGTGTTTGATTGAAGAAGGTCTTCCATACCACAGTTCATAAGGTGTCTTGTCACTGTGTGGTTTGAGGCGGACTTTGTTAAGAATATGGACTGCTGTGTGTATTTCTTCTACCCAATAGGTTTGACTAATGTTCTTCTCATTCATCATTGACCTGGCCATTTGCTAAACTGTTATGTTTTGCCTCTCAACTACTCCATTTTGTTGTGGAGTTCCTGGGATTGTGTATTATCTCTTGATCCCATGTTTATCATAGAATTCCTTGAAATCACTTGACATAAATTCTCCTCCCTTGTCTGATCTTACTGCCTTTAGCCTGTTGTCTGTTTGATTCTTAGTTAAATCCTTCATCTTTTTCTTTGAGAAAATTAACCCAAGTGAGTCTAAAGTAATCATCAATTATCAACATGAAGTAGTTTTCCTTTCTTGTGCCTTCCTGTCTTGATGGTACACATAAGTCCATATTAACTAATTGGAGTGGTTTCTCTATTGAAGTAGAGCTCTTGGATTTAAACTGAGTCCTGGTTAGCTTTCCTACTTGGTAGGGTTTACACACAGAATCTTGTGGCTTTGATATTCTTGGAAGATCTTTTACTTCCCCAAGATTTTTGAGCTTGATTAAGTGGTCAAAGTTTATATGTCCAAGTCTCCTATGCCATAACCAACTTTCATCATGTTTTCTTAGATGACACTCTTCTCTATCTTCTTTCATCACATATACATTATTATCTGTCCTTATGCCTTTAGCCACCATGTGTCCCGAGTTTACAAACTTTATCTTACAATCTTTGGAAGTGAACACCACTTCACATCCTCTATCACACATTTGACTTAAACTAACAAAATTATGCTTCAACCCATCTATAAGCAGAACATCCCGGGCTTTTCCTTTACCATTACTCAAACTCACCATCCCTTTACCTTTGATTTTGCCTGGTTCATTGTTGGGTATGTGTTATATTCTTTGCATGAGTAGCAATGTCTGAGCGTTTGCGCCGAGCGCGCAGGGGGGTTAGAGGCGGGGTGCAGGGGTTTGGGGGAAATGCCCTCGAAAATGTTTTTCGCACCAGGATGACATATTTTCGGGACCACATTTTTCGGGACCGCATTTTCGGGACCGCATGATATTTAGGTGGTTTTTCGGCACATGGTTTTTTGTCGATGGTTTTCTATTTCCTGTTAAGGAATTAGGGTTTTGGACTAATCCAAGTCATTGGGTTAGGGTTTTGGATGCCGCTGGATCCTATATGTATATTGTATTGTAAACAATGTAACACAAGGGGTATGAATATAATATATGCTGGTTTTCCCGGTTTGGGTTTCCAGGTGAAAAATCTCTGTGTAATGTTTGTATTTTCCATTGTATTTTTTCTGTTCTTTTCTGAATATCAATTTGCAGTAGATATTGTACACGGTTAGAATTTACATTCATCATTTCCAAAGGTCACATTTTCTGTTTTACTTTTACTTATAGACATAAACTTATCCTTGTCTCCAGTCATGTGCTTGGAACATCCATTGTCTATATATTAGGGGTCCTTTTGTTTTTGAGTTCAAAGTACTAACCCACATTTTTCACTATCTTTCTTTTTCCATGTGCTGGCATTTCCAGGTAAGGGTTTTATCCTTGGATCTACTTTGTAATCCTTCAGATGACAGTTTGCATCTTTGTGGCCAAAGTTATGATAGTTATAACATTTGAGCTCATTGTTCAATAGGTCAAAGTGATTGGTGTAACTTTGTCTACTCATTGGTTGTTTGGTTCTATGTTGCAAAGATTGTTTATTTATTGATCTCCTCAGTTGCATGTCTCTAAACTTAATTTGACAATTTGAAATCTTATGCCAAAAATTAGATCAATAAAAACAATAACCATGGAAGAAATTTTCATACCTGAAGGATGGCCTTCTTCTTGGCATTTGTTGCTCCATCTTTTGATATCTTTGTTCTTGATCATGGATCATCTTGTCTTTATTAGCTTTTGGTGGCAGAGTACTCGCATGGTCTGATTGTCTGCTGACTTGGAACTTGATCATCTTTATTGGCTCTTTGCTTTCTGGTTTTTTGCTACTTAAACCACTTACATAACCTAAACCAGTCTTCAACAAAGGAGATCTTTGTTTTCTCAGAATGTCGTTTAGTTCTGCTGAGGCTTTAATGCTTGGAAGATTTTGGAGATACAAGGCTTTAAACTTTTCCATCTCTTTTCTGGTTTTTACTACCTCTTCTTCCAAGGCTTCGCATCTTACCTTCTTCTCTGATAACTGCTATTTCATAATGTCCTCTATTTTCTTTGCCTCTTCTAATTCCACTTTCAGAAGGGAAAAGTCTTCATCAGGTTTTTTACTGTCTTTCTTGAACTGTATCAACAATTGTTGTTTCTTTCTCTTCTTAAGTCCGAGTCTGTCAATCTCTCCCAAAGCACTGATCAACTCTCCTTCCAAGTCAACCACATATTCTTCATTATTAACATCACTTCATGTGATTTTATTATCATAATCCTCTTTGGACATAAGCATAAAGTCATTAACCTTATATTCAAAAGTAGAATCACTATCTGTGTCTCCTGAAGAGTCATCATTGTTTACACATAAACTTTTATTTTTACAAAATCTATTGAATTTGTACTTCTCTTCACCTTCAGAGTTCTGGTCCTTCTTCTTGTGTGGACACTTAGATGCAAAGTGACCTATATTTCCACAGTTAAAACATTTGAAGGGAAACTTGCCTTGGTACTTTCCTGATCCTTTCTTTAGTTTTCTCACAAATTTTGCTTCAATTTCATCAAATTTAGAATCCTCATTCTAATCTTCTTTAAATGATGCTTCTCTAGAGGTGGGTTTATCTTTACCTATCCTCATTTCATATGCAGTCAACGTTCCTAGAATTTGATCAAAAGGCAGAGTTTTTAGATCATTAAGTTCTTCTAGAGCAGAGACCTTTGGGTTGAACCTATCTGGCAGAGATCTCAAGTTTTTCTGAACTAAAGAGGCTTCCTCAATTTTTTCCCCAAGTGATTTCATTACATTTACTAGCTCTTCAACTCTCAGAAACTACTTCCCAACAGTTTCATCCTCTTTCATATTTAGTTGTTCAAACTGTAGTCTGTAGTTTTGAAGCGTGGCATCCTTTACCTTCTCATTACCTTCATAACTGCTAATGATTTTGTCCTACATTTCTTTGGCATATTCTAAGTGCATAACTTTTACAAATTCTTCTTCTGCAAGCCCACTTAGAATAGCATTCATAGCCTTAGCGCTAAATCTGAATTCTAGCTTGTCATCCTTAGAAGCTAGTACAATTGGCTTTACATAACCAGTATTTACGACATCCCAAACATCTGCACCTAAAGCCATTATGTAGGTTCTCATCCTAACTTTCAAGAAGGCAAAGTTTGTTCCATTGAATAGGGGGGCCTTATTGGTTGAAGTTCCTTCATGGCTAGTCATGTTTAAGCTCTAGGATATACCCTTAGATAAAAGGAACCCGCTCTGATACCAATTGTTAGGAAAATGAGGGGGGGGGGTGAATCAGTTGTTACTATGCTTAAAAAATTATACCCATTTTAAACTCATTACAAAAAAATTAATGATGATCACAATAATTTAGGGAAGTAAGCAATAGAGTATTCAACATCAATCACACACATGAAGTATAAAGAGACATATATTCCTGAGGAAACCCATAAAGGGAGAAAACCTCTTCTTATTAATATGATAAGTAGTCTTTATATTCTTTACATTATCATTCTTATGAGCACCCACTCTTTATGAGGCTACCACCTCTGTTTTACAAGCTACAACTTGTTGAGAGCACCAACTCTCTAGTTTCTCTAGGACCCACTAGAAGGAAGCAACAACTCCCCGAGTGTTCTAGAACCAACTGGATGGAAGCACCAACTTCCAATCACACAGGCACCAACTTGTGTAACAGAGAACAATCGTTCTCACTTGCACCACCCTGCCACCCTGGTTTCTCTGGCTGCCACAAGATGGAAGCTACAACTCCCTGTGTTCAATCACCCACTTGAAACTCTGAGGAAAATAGTCCTCCCTAACACCTTCCTACCACCCTTAGATATAAATATTTGTTACTGAAATTCATTACAGTGATATAGTATTAATCAATGGCTTACCAGTCTGATCACTATTATTCTACACTGCTCTTCTCTGCATGCGTCAGTGTCTTCCTTCTGGCATCTTCTTGTGCTTTTTATTCTTTTTCTCTATCTCTGCTTGCGCACCTCAGATTTTTCCTCATCTCTTAGATCATGCTTCACTGTTCTATCTCTTTCTGCTCATGCTTTATTCTCCATTACATACAGTTCAACTTGTTTTTCACAAAAACAAATGCCTTTCTCTGTCACGCCATTATCCTTTTATTCATGCTCTCATCCATCGTTACACTCCCATCTCCAATGATCAAGTCGACCATCTCAGAACACTCATTTCGAGAATCTCATAACACTCATTTAGGGAAACTTAGAATGCTCAAGAGACATGATTCCAATGCTCAGGAATGAATGATTCAACCACTTAGGAACGATGATTCAGTTAGTGTAACTGAATCCTAACTGATCAAGAAATCACAAGATGAAATATTAACCCTTCGATCGGATTCGGTTTGATCAACATCGTCAGATGATATCTTATTTAAATCTCTTATCTCACATGACCAATGGCGGTGACCAGACGCTAGTCTTAACGAGTGCTTGAGTTCTTATCAATTCAACGGTCATGATTCAATCTCCTGAAATGGACGACTATCGTAACTTCAACATTTCTCCCTTTAGAACTTTTGGGTTTGAAACATTTCGAAACTTCTGAATCAGATTTCCTGAAGAGATCGAATGATTTACGTTTATTTCACGGAAACAGATCAATCGTCAAATTTGATTCTTACAAGGCTTAATCTGACGGCCATGACTTAATCAACCTTTGAGATGGATGGCCACCTTTTACTTCGGGTCTTTAGCTATTATACTTACGCTATCCTTCCATTGTATCTTGATCAATGGTTGAGAGTGCACCCCACATCAGATCGACGGTCGAGATCTCCTTCGGGTCTCCAGACTTTGGATATTTCAAATTATGCTATCCTTCCACTCGAGTAGATCGACAAATGAGAATACACTTGAAGTGATCTTTCAGATCGGATGACTCGTGTCCTTGCTGACGTGGTCTGCCACATATGTCCTTTATTGACGTGGTCTGCCATATATGTCTTTTACTGACATGGTCCGCCACATGTCCTTTTCCGACATGGTATGCCACATGTCCTTGCGGACGAGGTTTGCTGACATAATCTGATGACATAGATATCCCTGAACTAACAATCATCATATGTTCTCCATATTCGATGGTCCTTATTCATTTCATCTTTCTGGCTCTACGGGCTTTGGGTTTTTCAAATCTCAAATTTTCCGGAGTGTAACCTCCTCACCTCTTTATATCCGAAGTGAATGATGTTCGTCGATCATGTTTTTAGATCGATGGCTTGATCTATCTATGGTGCATCTTTTCTATCTTATCTCGTCCTTCCAGTTGAATTGATCTGACGATTGATGGGTATTCACATAAGTGATATCTGAAATATTTTACCTTTCTTATCCGATCCTTCCACTCGAAATGATCTGATGATTGATGAGAATTCAGGTACGATCCGATGACTAATGGGTATTCATATAATCAAACTCTCAGCCCTTTTAGCTTATCCTTTCCTTCCACTAAAATGTGATCCAATGGTCGTGAAGACACTCGAAGCAGGTCAACGATCAAGGATGATTGCGGAACCATAACTTGCGAGTGATTTAACTCATCACCAAAACTCCACAATTTGAAGTTGTCCGTCGTTGGTGAGTCAACCACAATTGTCAATCTTCGAGGCTATAAGATCTGACGGTCCTGAGTAATTGCTAGATTGGAAATAGAACGATCTTTAATTATCCTTTTGTTATCTGAAAGCTATCCCTGTCGTTGATCTAGCGATTGCGCATTCAACGATCACAACTCAATCCGACTTAATCTGATCGCTTGTTGGATCAACCACAGTCGTCGATATCCGAGTCTACAAGATCTGACGATCTAGACCAATTACGGTATTGGAACTAGCGAGTCGTTTAATTCTCCTTCCGATCTCCACAATCTATCCTTGTCGTTGATCTAGCGATTACGCATCTGACGGTCACGACTTGATATGAATTAAACTGATCGTTTGTTGGATCAACCATAGTCGTCGATATTCAAGTCTATGAGATCTGATGGTCTATACCAATTGCGGGATTAGAACTAGCGAGTCATTTAATTCTCTTTTCGCTCCCCGCAATTCATCCCTGCTATTGATCTGGCTTGCAAATTCGATGGTCACGATCCTCCAACGATCCTTAAGCCCACGGTCACTCATATGACCGACGTCCGTAAAATGAGACGATCAACATGTTCGATTTCTTGATCAGATGGTTGTTTAGGCTTCTCACCCTGAGCTTACGCTTTTCCTTCCAAGCTTTGATCCTTGCATACTGTTGGCTCCTCCTCTGAGCTTATGCTTTTCCTGTTTGCCATTATCTCTATTTTTCTTGCCATCAATGAAAAGTACGCTCTTCCTGTAAAATTTTCCAACAAAGGCATGGCTAGAAAATCCATGGAAAGACAAGGCAAGATAAGGCAAGGAAAGGAAAGGCAAGACAAGATAAGAAATGGCATGGAAAGGAAAGGTAAGGAAAGGTAAGTCAAGATAAGGAAAGGGATGGAAATAAAATGTAAGGCAAGACAAGGAAAGGAATGGCAAGAAAAAGTAAGGAAAGAAAAGGAAAGGAATGGAAATAAAAGGTAAGGAAATACAAGGTAAGGCAAGGCATGGAAAGAAAAATCATGGAAATACAAGGTAAGGCAAGACAAGGCAAGGCAAGGCAAGGCATGGAAAGACAAGGCAAGGCACGATAAGGCAAGGCAAGACAAGGATTGGAAAGAAAAGGAAATTCAAGGCAAGGCAAGGCATGGAAAGGCAAGGCAAGGTGTTGGCATAGGGGCAGACCCAAGGTTCAATGCTACAACATCGCACCAACAAAGACCTAACTACCAGCCCTTTCGGCAATAGCTGCGAAGAAGATGAAGTCTCACCCGAGGTAGAGGAAGGGGTGGTTGTAGGACTCAGGTGTATGAAACCTTAGTTGAGACACAAATCTTTGATTATAATACTTGATAGGGCACTTAGCACCGTTAGTTCATCATTATTTAACCAATATCTACTCCATAGAGAAAATAGAGCATCACAACATTCACCCTAATCTAATGTATTTAAGAACTTAGCATAAATAAATGGATCAGATCTAGCAGATTCTAGCACTAAGCACATTCACCTATATCAGATCTAGCATCCAAATTCATCATAAGCACAAAGCATAAACAAATCTATCTATCTATCTATATCAAACACTTAGAAAATAACACATAAATACACGAACACATCGCACAAAACAGAGAAACACAACATATACATGGTTCACCCCCACCCTGGGGTTACGTCCACCAACTCTTCTTCTTTATTAGCTTCTTCAATAGGTTACATGCATAGAGCCTCAAAACCCTACTACGCATAGGACAAAATATCTGCACAACTTGCTATATCCTTCTTCCTTGCGTTACAACACAAATCCCTTCACAGTCTGTTACAACTACTTGCACTTAGCTCTACAAGTCTCTCACAGTATGCACAAAGAATTTACAAACCACACTTGCACTTAGCACAACATCACATAGATGCCTCTTCTTCTTATTCTTACATTTCCTATACATCTATTTATATATTACAAAATAGGACTAAGCATGGGTAAACCCACGGGCCGACATCCCATACTTGTTACACAATCCCAAATCCCAAAAAGGACCCAAAAATGGGCCGAGATCCTGCAATCTCTGCTTTGTCTTGTGCTCCATATTCAACAGGCCATCGAAGTCCCAAAATAGGTCAAACTTGACCAAGAATATCCCAAAACTTGGCCAAGGGACCAAAAGCCCCCAACACTCACCTGTGACTCGTCCCGAGTCACTCTAGTCTGACTAGTTCTGCTTTGAATGACTCGAACTTCGCTCGAGATGATTTGACTTGTTGTTGTGCTATGACCCCCTAATCAATGAACTCTTTGATGACTGCATCATTGATAGGTCCCTCTAGACGTTTTTCAGCTGTAGTGACAACCTACTCTAGCTATGCTCCTTGACCTTCTACCTCTGTAAAAAATTGATAGGCCTTATCTTGTATAGGTTGGAGCCTCTGAGTTACTTCCATATCTCTTCTCTGGATAGTGTGGATCTGTTGTTGGGTGGTCCACTGATCTTGCGAGCACTTCATTCTTTCCATAGCTGACAGGGGCTTCAGCTGCGCCTGTATCATTTTGGCTTGATACTTCGCGTCTTGGAGATGCGACTCTAGTGCCTTCAGTTCCAGGTTCTCTGTGAGTTTTTCATAGGTCCGAGCACTGCGATTAGTGATTTGATTACATTCCAGGGTAAGAGCCTTTACCCTTTCAACAATGCTCCGGGCAATTTCTTCTCTTTGGTCTCTTACATCTTGTGGAGTCTCAGGTACAATGTGTAGCTCCAAATGTGCTATGCGTTGTTGTAGCTACTGGATGGATTCTGCGAACTGGTTCACCTATTGTGTAAATCTATCTTCTGCCTTGATTCCTAAGACTATCACAGAGTGAAGTGATCTGTTGACTGCTCCTGTTACTTCGAGTTGCTCCGTGAGAAACTGTTCCTTTTCTTGATGTAGTTTTGTTTTTTCTTCATCAAACATCGATTGGAGAGAAATATTTTCCTGTTCTGCAGCACTGCGTTTCTCTACTAGTACTCCTTGTACTTGTGTCAAAGCCTGGGTGGATTTATCTGTTTCTTCCTATGATCGTTGAAGGCGAGCTTCGACTGTATCAGCTAGGTGGTGGAGTTGAGTTGGCTCATCTCCCAATTCTAGTTCTCCCGACACAATGGAGACTGCGTAGCTAGACTGTAGGCCCTGTGGTACCCCTCAGAGTTCAGTCTCAATTCGATCATACATATCCTCTTGCTTTGCTTCTTGTTTCTCTATTATTTCCAGTGAAGCATCTTGCAGGGATGCTATGAGGAAGTTGAAGTCATCAGAGGTGAGGATAGTCTGCATCTTGGTCATGGCGGCCTTCGATTTCTTCTGGGAGGAAGGTTTCAGAGGAGAACCTTTCCTCTTCTTCAGGGGATCAACCTCGTATCCTTGATTCTTTTCGACTTCTTTGTCATCTAAATCTTCACCATCACCTCCTTGTTTTGGTGATATGGAAGCAGTATTCACGGATGCACTGTCTAATCCTTGGACCTGTTTGGTCTTCTTTGTCCTGTTGGGTTCGGGTGTATCTTGCATTGTTTCTAGGCTGTCGATGTCAAATATCTCCACAGGGTCTGCTGGAGTAAGGAGGTCCACCGACTAGTCCTTAGTGATCTCCTCCAAGTCCTCCTCTGTCAACTTGTAGTAGGACTGAAGTTGTTGCTCGTGTTCGTCAGCGCACGTTGTGATGTAAATAAAATGTTGATCTGCATTGAACTTTATCAAAGTCCTGAACCAGTGTAGAGTGTTCGGAGTCATGCGAGGCTCAGACTGTATGGATATCTTTAGCTGATTGTAGTAGGTATGAAAAACAACATTTGACTGCCACTATTTATTCATATCGCTTGAATACCACAGTGTACTGAACTTCTCAGCTAGTGGTTCAAAAGGATCGATGTCTGGGAAGGTCGTACCTTCCAGCATCTCCCAGGAAATAAAATCTATAAGGATCAAGAGCCATCTGAAATGAAATTCATATCCTTGATCTTGTGATTCTCTGCAGTCAAGTTCCAATTGGTTCACTAGGTACTTCACCCAGTTCATTTGAAGGGCTTCTGCGCACTTCCCTGCGAGGTCGACTACAAAACCGGTGACTTGGGTAGGTCGGTCCTTTTGTACTAACTTCCTTGCAATCAACTGACAGGCTAGGTGCAATGCGCCACTTTGGATAGAAGCTACCTTGTAGCCTCGCGTTCCCTTCTTGACATCACCATAAGTGTCCTTGATCTTCTATGCTAGAGCACGATTCATGTCTTTTCCAAGGTAAAAATCTTGTGGATCAGGTCCTTGCATACTCAACCCCATGATCCGATTGATCAACGTCAGATCAACTGTTATAAGACGGTTTAGCCAAAAGTATCCATCATGGTAATAAGAAATCAACAACTTGACACATGCATTGACTTCCTGGTGTCTACCAAAGTGGGGAATATTCATGACGTTCAACAGGGTGGACTGTGAAAGTTTCATAGGCCACGACTGGGGGATTATCTTCGAATTCTTCCCCTTAGTTCTGGTTAGGTAATTA
Organism: Picea sitchensis; assembly: GCA_010110895.2. Lineage (NCBI taxonomy): Eukaryota > Viridiplantae > Streptophyta > Pinopsida > Pinales > Pinaceae > Picea > Picea sitchensis. Next base: position 66,635 of record SNQJ01S0047356.1, on the reverse strand, counting down.
TGTGGGGAGAGCATGTTGAGGACTTTGCGATCTCTGAGGTTGAAGTCGCTAAACTTCAACGCTACAATATTATCTTGGTCTACTCGAACTGCACATATCCCCTTCGGGAGGTACGCCGTAAAAATATCTGGGCACACTGTCTCAATTTACTGCACCGCTTAGAGGTGGAATATAGACGAGTAATATGGTCGGGATCAATTTTTCATTCACTAGATCATCCCCGTGCTTGGTTCACTTTTCATCTAATGGCCGGGATGGTCCGACTCTATGAGCAGTGGACAGAGAGGCTGACAGTACTCTCATCGATGATGCTTGTACACCTGTAGACATCGACATGACTCTTACAGTCATGAGGTCGATGAAAAATTCTTCAACAACTTTATCTATAGTGCTCAACTCATCTGAAATACACACTTGGGGTTAATAATCTCGGGTTCGGGGAGTAACTTAGACACTGCAATAGAATACACAACAAGAGTGGGATGATCACTGTATAAAATCAACTTAGTCTACAGGCTTAAACTCTTAGTTGGAAAGAGTGCTCTCAGTGCATGGTACGATAGGATAAATAGGTAACTCGTCAACAGATCTATTGCAACAGGTTAGAAGTCTTCATTAACTCTGTTCTGTCTGTTATGGCGCGGTCCCAACGGTCGGATGGCAAGTTGTCTGTCCATAAATGTCTTTCTACCCATTCAGAGCATTGGTCTAATGGTTATAATGTCCCCACCGACTATATTTCTTTTCCATGGAAAAGTGCCATGTGTCGCTCTTCTGATATCCCGACGGAGCTCCAATTTTGAAATTTTTCCTTCTGCGAGATTCCCTCTAGAACTTTCTGCAACTTGTCTATCTTAGCTCTCTTCTTACTTAGCTTCCTAGCCTTCTTCCCAATGATCTTCGTCTTGGTGTGCCTTTTTCCATTCTGATTCTTATCTTCTTTTGGCATAGTTATTTTGCGTTGTTGAGATTCTTTCCTAAGATTCAAGGGTGATCCTTATTCTTTATCTTGAATAGGTACTTCAATATTTTGTGGGTCTTCTATTGTCCTTGCAACTTCGACATCTGGGTCTCTAGTGTTAAATAGCTTCGATCTGTTCTTTTGTTCTTCAATCAAGTGTGCGATCCTTCTAGTCATGAATTCTTTTATTCTTGCTTCTGTTGTTCTAAAACTTCTTCGTGTTGTTTTCTTTTGGCTTGATCTCTTTCAATCCAAGGTTTTCCTAGTAGCATGGTAAATGGGGCACTTTTCTCAATAAATTTAATAATCTCAAAATCTTCCTTTGTCGAAGTTCCATTGGCATTCATAGGTATCCGGGTGAGCTTTCCACATAGGTTTATCAGCTTTCCTTTGAATAGTCGTATTCCTCCTATTAAAGGAATCATAACAGGCCTCGCTATAGCTTCCTAAGTTTTCTTTGTCATGATATTCACCTGTGTTTCCTCATCTAGAACACAGTCAATGTCAAAGTCTCCTATTCTTTCTTCAAGGCATTATTTTTCTTTGAAGATATCTGATAATCTGACATGTCGATGGTAATTCATGGTTTCTTTCATCTATAGAAATACTTTATTTGATTCTTTCTGGGATTTTGTCATAATCTCAGTTTTTGGATCTGCCTTAGGGTTTTCTTGGTTCATATTCATTTTTTCAACCTTAGCAATCATTCTAGGTCAATCCAATACTTCATAGTTCATAGCTTTACAACAAAGACAACTAGGTCTTCTCCCACATAATTCCTTAGCAAGATGTCCCAGTCTTCTGCAATTGTAATAGAGGGTTAATCCTCTCTTTATTTTAAATGATCCTTAGTCTTTCCTGTACTGCGTGCTAGGATCATGGTAGCTAACCTACAAACATTTCTTTCTAGGATCCTACATACACTTATTAGTCCAAACATTCTTTCTATGCATAGGTATAACATATTTTTCACTATTCTTATCAGATGTACTCATATCAAATCTTCATTCATCTATTAATACCCTAGTTTTCAAGCTAGGATAGAATCTATCAAACATACCTAGATCCATACTATCGAAACAAAAATTTCCACTTATCTTACTTCTACATAACACAAAGATTTTAGATCTAGAACTTTTCAATATTCTTACCTTTATCAGAGAACATAGCTTTCATATCTTACCTCTTTTAATAAAAAATTCTCACTTTTACCTTTCTCAGAGCACAAAGAATTCAGATCTTACCTATTTTCTTCAGATCAGACTTCTTTTCCTTAGCATAGAGCTTGTCAAACTAAGTAGAGTACTACGCACTTAGAGCAATAGATCTACACACAGAGCTTTCACAATTTTAGGTCGGATCTTTGCACAAAACTTCTTCTTCCTCAGTTCCCAGCAATCACAACTTTAGGTCTCGACAACATAACCATTTTTTGGCACAGGGGCATACCCATGGTTCAACGCACCAACAAAACCCTAACTACCGTCCCTTTCGGCAACACCTGCAAAGAAGATGAAGTCTCACCCGAGGTAGAGGAAGGGGTGGTTGCAGGACTCAGGTGTCTGCAACCTTATCTGGGACACAAATATTTCATTATAATACTTGATAGGGCACTTAGCACCATTAGTTCATCATTATTTAACCAATATCTACTCCACAGAGAAAATAGAGCATCACAACATTCACCATAATCTAATGTATTTAAGCACTTAGCATAAATAAATGGATAAGATCTAGCATTTTCCAGCACTAAGCACATTCACCTATATCGGATCTAGAATCCAGATTCATCATAAGCACAAAGATTAAAAAAATCTATCTATATCAAGCACTTAGCAAATAACACATAAATACACCCACACATCGCACAAAGCAGAGCAACATAACATATACGTGGTTCACCCCCACCCTTGGGCTACATCCACCAACTCTTATTCTTTATTAGCTTCTTCAATAGGTTACATGCATAGAGCCTCAAAACCCTACTCCGCATAGGACAAAAGATCTGCGCATCTCACTAGATCCTTCTTCCTTACATTACAACACAAATCCTTTCACAGTCTATTACAACTACTTACACTTAGCTCTGCAAGTCTCTCACAGTATGCACAAAGAATTTACAAACCACACTTGCACTTAGCACAACATCACATAGATGCCTCTTATTCTTCTTCTTACATTGCCTAGACATCTATTTATATATTAAAAAATAGGCCTAAGCATGGTTAAAACCATGGGCTGACATCCCATACCCGTCACATAATCCCAAATCCCAAAAAGGACCCAAAAAGGGGTCGAGATCCCACAATGTCTGCTTCGTCTTGTGCTCCGTCTTCGATAGGCTATCGAAGTCCCAAAATAGGTCAAAATTGACCAAGGATCTCCCAAAACTTGGTCAAGGGCCAACACAAGGCAAGGCAAGGCATTACAACACAAGGAATGGCAAGACAAGTCAAGGCAAGACAAGGCAAGGAAAGGAAATGAAAGACAAGACAAGACATGGTATGGCGAGGTGAGGCATGAAAAGACAAGGCAAGGTCTAGGTCTAGTTCTCGGTATAGGTCTAGGTATACGCCTAGGTCATGGTATAGGTCTAGGAAAGGCAGGGCAAGGAAATGGATGGAGAAACATGGAAAGGAAAGGCATCCCAAGCAATGGAAAGGAAGGACATAGCAAGGAAAGGAAAGGAAAGGCAAGGAGAGGATAGACATGGAAAGGAAAGAGAAAGCCCATCTTTCTGAAAATCATCGGGTGGTCTACATACCTATGGTCATTCAATTAGACCATCATGATCACTTCTAATACTAATGGTATCCATTAAATTCTCTTTCTTAGAGTAAGGAAATAATTATTGTACCTTTAATGAGATCTTGCTTGGCATTGTTTCTAGTTGGAGGTTTTTACCAACAACCAAGTTTGTAAAGTGGTAAACAAATTCACCTGGTCTATAATATTGAAATAAATAACCACCTTTATTCATTTTTCTTTCATACCATGTTATATATTCTCCTTTAATAACCATCAACCCAATTGGAAATTTAATGGCTTCAGAATCTGTTACTGAGAGCATGAAGGTAGGATTTCCCTCTAAAAAATTTGACAACCAATAGTCAGTGCCCCATTCATTACCTTTTGAGGAAACCATTGCGTATATGTGCCCTACAAAAAATGGAGTGCCAACATGTGAGTCTACTAACTTACCAAAGCATAAAACATTGATGTTATTTATTCAAAATTTAATAGAGTATTCATCGAACCTAGTAGTATGATATCTGAGATGTGATCATAATCTATTGAAATATATGATTACTCCTCCACCAACTGGGATAATTCCATATTTATATATTGACCAATGGGGAGTGATACATGATCCCATCTATCAACCCAATATGTGGATTCACAATCATCCCATTCATTACTCCTACATGGACCACAAAATAAAGAGAGTTTTCTCGTCCATATATCAACTATTGCATTGTTTGATGTTTGAACTTAATGGAATCCATGAGTACCCTATGTTGTTTTGCATTCATACAACTGTGATCTATCTACATCAACCACCTCCCAGAAATATCTATGTACATATCCTTTCTTTGTTGATTGGTCTTCACGGGTTCTTGTTCCCTCTCCCGCTAGTGAAGAACACCATTCAACAATGGATTTTTCATCTTGAATGAGGGAAGTAGTTGTGAACATCATTTATTACCTACATAACGTTGTTTTGATGCATGCACCCACTCCATCATGCTCCCCTTCCTCGTGCATAGACTCGAAATAGTTCCAAATATGTGGTACCTTGAGTTTTTTGTGCAACATAGACAACCATTAAAATAAATGAGCATTTTTGAACTGGCCCGTACAAACATCTGACCAAATTCAATGTTGATCCATCTATATGTTCTTCTCCTTTAGGTGATTGTATAACAATTGAAATAAATGTTGTATGTAGGCTAAGTCATGGCACCAATTTTCCTTTATGTAGAAGTGATACTCCTTCAATATAACTTTGTTTTCTTCGTTACTATCTGGCCCATTCATGTATGTGATGTGGACCATTATGTTGACCTGTTTTGAGTGATAATATTGGATTTGAATCTCATTTTGTAGTTGAAGGGTGTAGTTCTCAGTAAAATCAACCAATGATAAGACAATACCAATGGAAAATGTATCTTTGCATATTATAAAATGATCACCCTACCATTGATCCACATGGACATGTTGAACATATTGTCATGTCTTTTCAAAGAATTTCTTGACGAAGTCACATACTCGTACCTAGGAAGTCACCAATTGTATATTTTTTCTTTCTTACCCTCCATCAATATCATACATGACATATTTAAATATTTTCAAATCAACCTCCTTTCTCCCAAATTCATACTTATCGCTCACATGGATGCACTTGCTCAGTAATTCCATTTCACCACACCTGGGGCATGTCCCATCTAAGTAATCTTTTTGATAGAATGTACAACCCTTTGTCCTTGTACACAATATGATGTGAATAAAGTATCAAGATGATGACGATGGAAATATAACTGGGCATTACTGCACAAGGGTGTTATGAAATACATGAAATATGTGTGTGTGTGTGTGTGTGTGTGTGTGTGTGTGTGATAATAATAACCATACTCAATGTGGTATCTACAAAAACATGTGTTACAGATTGTGTTTATTTGAACATACCAAGGCTTGCATTTATGGAAAGGTCATTGGCCCAAGTTAAGTGCACTATGTACAATCTTGAATCTATCATACAATCATGTTTGTTTCATGTCAAGAAAGTGTTTAATGTGGGGTTCATTGTTCATAGATCCCAGTCTCAATTTTAGTACATATTTTTGGTTGGAAGAAGGCCTAGTATTCTCATGCAAGAAATATTGTACTATTCCCTTAATTGCTCCAATTAACTTCATGTCAGAATGAGGTAGCCTACTAGTGAAGGTCCACAAATCTATTGGGCCACTTGTGTCAAGGCTATTTAATCTATTAGAATACTTTCTAAAGGTTTTGATATTTCATGTCATTATATGAGAGGTTTGTTGGAGTAAACAATGTTTTCTTGTGATATTGGTATCAATTGATTGTGACAGACACATTGGGCTGCATTATGGTATTTAGAACAATTTTTCTTACCATTTTTTTGAAAATCATCCATAAGGTCTCTAATAATATGATGACTTATTTCTGAACTTTTAACTATTTGATGCCTAAAATTATCCTAACAACGGTCAAACTTATAGATTTTAACAAAGCCAAAAATAATTGACATTTAGTGGGATCATATTTTGGTTCAAAGTATTCTTTAATGATTTTATAAGAATGATAACAAATAGTTCAGTTAGGTAACTAATATTCAAGTGATTCAATATCACTTTGGTACACTTGAATGTGTTTAGGATTTCTTTGCCCCACATTTCTCAATCTAGGTAGGAATGATGTACTTGTATTTTGGCACTCTTGACTTCCCTGCTGTGGAGTTACAAACATAGTATTGATTTCCCCTTCAATCATCGATGGATTGATTCCAGGAGGAGCGTGGCCATTCCCATGACTAATTTCTAGAACATATGACTGTTGTTGACTCAAAATTTGTCACCTACTATAAATACCCGCAAAGAGTTGTGAAGCCTATATATTACTAATTACTATATAGCTAATAGGTGGGGTCCCAAAGAAGAAAGTGCAAAAACGTTGGTTATCCAAGATTTTCCTCAGCATGATATACTTTAGTATTGACATTTTGAATAATTGTTTTAATCTTATCTCTTATGCCAATTATTGAAGTTGAAAAGGATTTACTTGCAAGAATGACAAAACTCTATAATAACATTGATAAAATGGTCTCTAGAAGAAGTTTGATATATGTTCAAACATAGGTCAAGATCCGATTACAATTTTGAAATATGAACAAGTGGCTACCACATATTGAAAACATGCAAACGTTGGTTATTAAAATCCATAATAGTTGAATGGTTCCAAAGCATGATTATTTTATATACCATATCATGCAAACAAGTCAAACGCGGGTTACATGGTTTGTAAATTTGAAAGAGGTTTTGGTTTTATTTATTTATAAGTTTAGCATGGCTTGAATACTCATATGGCTCTATATATGAACATTGCATATATAATAATATTGATATAAAAGGAGGTACATAAGTTTGGCATCATTGTAAAGTGTTTAAATTTAAGTTTTAGGATTGAGGCATCATATTGGAAATAACACCTTGCATAGAATGCATTCAACATATAACTTATGCATGGGTGATGGTTGGTATTTGACGATGATTTTACATATGATATGATGTCGTTTGTATTGATACATTTTGCATGTGATATAAAAATGTTGTTGGTTTCAAGGTTAAGAGTTATGTGGTAGCAAATTTAACGTGTATTTGATTTGACATGGTATAAGGCTCCCGTGGCATGAGGGTTTTGCATATTGAATGAATTGTCGAGTTGGTGTGAAATATGATGGTTTGTTTGAATAGATGACGTGATAGTTTTCCAATGCATTGAAGTTTCAAGGATGTGGGAATTTAATCTCACAGTCTCACATGTCATTACTTCATTTTTTCCTTGGGTTGTGGTTATTTTTCTCTGATTGTGATTGTGGAGGAAAGAATTTCGAGCTGTTCTTGTTCAAAACCCTCTCTCTTGGTGGTTTTGGTAACTACTTCAGCCTTCTGCACTGGTATAAAATAACTTTTAGGAAAATATGAACTTCTTAAGTAGAGGAAGCAATAGAGGGGGAAACAAAGGAAGAAGCGAGAGATTACCCAACACATTTTGGCAACCTCGTGGACACAAAAAGTTGAGGTTATCCATACACTTTGACGTTGATTTGATGAATTTCAACAGTTGATTCAAATACAATATTTGAATCTTGGAGGAAAATATGTTTTAGCTCATCCTCAATCCCATCCAAATGTTATTTTTCAGCCTCATCCTGGCATTTTTAATGTCCCTAAGTCTCTTGATCAACCACCTAATGATGGATGGGGTGGTACTTCTGCCAATCCCTCCTCTAGTATCAATAAATGTCCCATTGCTTCTCATCCTCCTCCTGTTCACACAAAATTACCTATCATTACAAATGAATCTATGCCTCCTCCTCCTCCGTCACTTAAAGATCACAAAACTCCCCCCCACAAACCTCAAACAGACAAAGGTAAAAATCCAATCACCTCTGCCAACATAGCTAAATCTTCTTCCTCTGCTCATTCCAAGATGAAATAAAAAAGAAACACTAAGAGAAATATAAATGATATTCATCCATAAGTAGCACAGCTGGAAGAGAAGAAGTCTCAATACGAAGATTTCATTAGAGAGAGGGAAGAATTATTTAGAAAGATAATCCCTCAAAAATTTTAATTTTTTCTTAGACATATTTTCTTTTGGATGGATGAAAAAATTATGAAACTTGTTTTTGGCACTTAAAATATTATGTTATATTTTGGGAGTTACAAGTGTGTTGGCAGCCAACTCACTTTTTCCTATAGTCTATAAGCTTCCTACACCTATGTCTTGCAAACATAGAAGTTTTGTCACAATTTCGAATAAAAGACACTTTCATTGCTTGCGACATTTACACATTTATTTTTCGTCAAGTTTTCACGACTGAAAGCGTGAAAACTTCTCCTTTCGAGGTCTCATTTGCGATCACTATCTGAAATGTCGTCATCCTTTTATCGATATTTTCTATGGCACTTACCTTTGGTTTATCGTTATGTGACTGAAAAGGATTTTGGAACTATGCCCATTTGGACACTTTTAGTTTGATTGCATAAATGATTTTATTAAATTTATGAGGCATTGAGCATATGAGTTTATACTTCATTGATTCTATGGGGTCATGATTTATGTTTTTTTTTTATATATATAATGTGATCCTTATAGTTAATCTTTTATAGTTCTTGCCTTGTAAATTTTTTGAATGCATTTGGCACAATGGTTTAAAAATTTTGATTAAACATTATACAGTGGCGCATTGCTAACATTTGATTTTGGTTTCATGTTGGATGTCATTGGTTTGAAAAACTATAGTTGATGGCGCGTTGGTATAACACTCACCATTTGATTCTTTGGTTGGTCGAGTGATAAGGTTTTGAACTATGTTATGATTGATAGAACAGAGGTGGAATTTTCCGGTTGTACTTTACCATAACTATTATGCATGGAGGTGGTTAACTCCACCACCCTCGCATGCGCACATTAATAAGTTCCCCCTTTGATTGTTCATTTCTGTTACACCAAAAATTTCTGCTCCTGTGCGTTAGTGTATTCTCCCAAAACCTTACCATGTGCTTTCACCATGGCTCTAGTCGTTCGAGTTGAACCCAATGGTAAGCAGGCTCTACTGATGTTCGACAGTGCCCACAGTGACCTCGAAGACAATGGGTGGCTTCCATTTATCAAGAAATTTGAGGGTGTTAACCTCTGCGTAGCCCGACAATTCGCATTGACCTTTGATGGCTGTCGAGCCAAGGTCGGCGATGTGCAATTGGAAATTAATGAACAGTTTATTAGTCTTGCTACTGGTTTTCCTGCCACTGGACAACAATGGTCCAAGAATTGCAAAGTAGAAGAGGTCCCTTGGACACTGCTCTTCCAGTCCCGTAAGGTTAGCTCCTGTGCTAAAGGTTTGCCTGTGACCATGCTGAAACAGAGTTGGCATGATTTATTGATGATAATTAAACAGTTTATCACCTGCGAGGGTTGGTATGGGTTTGTTTTCTTACACCACCTTCGTTTGATTATGGTTTTTATGGTTTATCATCTCAATATGCCTTTTTATCTGCATAGAAGCCTGTTTAAAATGTCAAAGAAATACAAGAGAAATCAGGCTGATAGTAGCCGTTTTCATTATGGATTGGTTAAGATTATTGTTGTCTGTCATTTGGGTTTACGCGGAGATTGTTGGAACAATTTCCTTGCTCGGAATGACTTTGAGGATTTGAACCCTCCACAGGTTGATAAACTTGTGGTGAGCGAGGATAAGTCTGTACCCCAAGTACCATACGACATACTGCTACCTAAACCCTTGCCTGATTCACCTATAGACCTACCCCACTCTGTGACTAAAGGTATTGAGACTGTTAATCCGTTGGGCAAAAAGCCGAAAGCGAAACCCACTGTAAACACCAAAGGCAAAAATAATGCCCGTTTGATTTCTCGAATGGAAAGGAACAAGCCGAAACCTCCTGTCAATACTAACCCTATTGTGTTAAGTGAAGACTCCGACTCGGAAGTGGAGCTTTTCCTGGCTAGTGAGTACCCCTATTCAGAAAGTTTGAGTGCTCAACCCTCGTATGAATTTGTGTCAAACTTTCCCCCTTACCTACAGAACGACCCTAATTACCCTGGCATCAAGCTGCCTTGTGAAGCCCCCGGTCATCCATCCAAACCCTCTCCTGCTCTGTCTCAATCTACGGTGCCACCCTGTGATCAATGTAGCTCGTGGTTAGAGATATATTATCTTGATGTGCTAATTCTACAGTCGAGAATTCACTCTTTGGAGGACCAGGTTGCACGACTTACCGGTCAAAAAGAGAAATTACAAGCCTCTGATAAGAAACAAAGAACGACAGGCTCTATCTTGTTTAAGAATGTGGAATCAGCTACAACGGTCGTGAATTCTAAGTTGGCATAATTTGAGCAGCATCACACAGGTATGTTGATATCGTTTGTTTATATAACGACTTTGAATTCTTTTAAAATAGCTCTGTTTATAGCATTGATTGGTTTTGTTACATTATATGCATGCTATACTTAGCTTCGCTTTGACTGATTGGAAATTCGTTTTCCCAGTTTAGCTTCGATTGGATTTTCATCGATTTGATTGGTCTTGGAGTGGATTTGATTTGTTTGAGTTAGCCAAAATGAATTCTCTACTGTCAATTGAAGTCGTTTGTATCTATTCTAGACAAGTTGTTTCTCTTATTTCAAACACGATCACATTTCGGTTCGGTTTGGTTATAATGTATACGATATGATTGGCAATAATATTGATATGGTTAACTGTTACGGTTTTATGTTCCATATTATTTTCGACCAACAATAATACAGTTCGGATTATTTTCAATATGATTCAATTCATAACAGTTATACTAAGCCGGTTAATTTGCATTGGTTTACTGTTAGTTCCACCATGCTATCAGTTGGATTCGTAATGACAATGAAAATGTTGTTTGAATTTGATTCGAAGAATGAAATTGACTGTATCCAGATTCACGATTTATTTCCATAATTAAACTCAGTCGTGATTTGTTGTTGTTTGACCCGATTTTATGGTAACAGTGAAACTGAGTATTCTTACTCTTGTTTTCGATTGAATCACTTTTGATTTTGTTTAATCTTGAATGATAAAATCGATTAAATCTTGAGTGATTCTTTTTAAATGATTATTGGAAGATAATTGGATTTTGATTCTTTTAAAAAGATTTGATTTAATTCTAATTATGATCCTGTATGTTATTTTAGACGAGCTACAAAATCAGATGATTCTGTAACTAAGTATGTAGGATTAGATTTTTATTATTTTGTTAATTAAATATCTTTCTAACTTGTTATTTTTGGTCTATTGCAGATGAATTCAAAATTTCAGTGGATTTGATGAGCAGTTAGGAGATATTTGAGATATTTTACTTGCATTTTGATTT
>SNQJ01S0047356.1:16236-40792 GCA_010110895.2 Picea sitchensis | reverse complement strand
AAGAGAAAACTAATCTAAACTAACTAAAACTAAATAAAACTAACTAAACTAACTAACAATAAATAAAACAAACTAATCTAAATCAAACTATAAATCAAACAAACTAAACTACCTAAACAAATTAAAATAAAACTAAACTAAACTACTAACTATTCTATATACAATCTACTAATTACTATTATAATAACTCAAATCAACTATCTAATCACTAGCTGCAATATTACTTATTCACAAAATGTACACTATAAACAACCTACAGATTTAATTAAAACCTGCAAAACTCATTATATTCTTCCCTAAGACAGCGAAAAAAGTTTTTGTTGATTTTTTATAAATAAGAAACAAAACTTACTGAAATTAAACAATCTAATATAATAAACATATATATCTAACTGAAAATACTAACAAATATACTAAACAAAATAAATGAAAAACTAACCTGGAAAATCTCCAAGTCTGTCCTGTGTGTGATAACTTCGAAGCTGGTCGGAGGAAGTAAACTCGCACCGGTTGGTCCAGAAGCTTTTCGTAAACGATAGGCTGTGCTGCTCTTTGAGTTGGTTTACAAGACAAACAAGACATAAAAGATCATAACAATTATAAGATTTATAAATCTCTGCAATAATGGAAACATGTTATGCAAAAACTCATATTTAATAATCCAATCAATGAAGAAGAGAAATTTGTGCTTCACAAATGGAATCAAGAAATTTCTATGTCTTTCAAATGCTAGAAGAAATCAGATATGGATTACAATGATTAAATTATATCATTTGCAAAAGATTAATGATAGCTAAAGTAGTCGTTAACCAAATACAAATTGATACACATAACATGAAACAAAATATTGATATCATGAGAAGCTAAAGCTGTAACAGAACATCAAATTATGCCTCAGTCTATATTAAAATTCCATATCCTTGTTCTCCCACGAATGAGGATGAATATTATTACAAAAATAATAAGTATATATAAGTTTCTCCACAGGGTAAAACTTCCCTGTGGATAGTATCAAACTGTTTACATAATCTGGGAAAATATCCCCTAAATCAACTAAACTAGGAAATCAAAATGCAAGTAAAATATCTCAAATATCTCCTAACTGCTCATCAAATCCACTGAAATTTTGAATTCATCTGCAATAGACCAAAAATAACAAGTTAGAAAGATATTTAATTAACAAAATAATAAAAATCTAATCCTACATACTTAGTTACAGAATCATCTGATTTTGTAGCTCGTCTAAAATAACATACAGGATCATAATTAGAATTAAATCAAATCTTTTTAAAAGAATCAAAATCCAATTATCTTCCAATAATCATTTAAAAAGAATCACTCAAGATTTAATCGATTTTATCATTCAAGATTAAACAAAATCAAAAGTGATTCAATCGAAAACAAGAGTAAGAATACTCAGTTTCACTGTTACCATAAAATCGGGTCAAACAACAACAAATCACGACTGAGTTTAATTATGGAAATAAATCGTGAATCTGGATACAGTCAATTTCATTCTTCGAATCAAATTCAAACAACATTTTCATTGTCATTACGAATCCAACTGATAGCATGGTGGAACTAACAGTAAACCAATGCAAATTAACCGGCTTAGTATAACTGTTATGAATTGAATCATATTGAAAATAATCCGAACTGTATTATTGTTGGTCGAAAATAATATGGAACATAAAACCGTAACAGTTAACCATATCAATATTATTGCCAATCATATCGTATACATTATAACCAAACCGAACCGAAATGTGATCGTGTTTGAAATAAGAGAAACAACTTGTCTAGAATAGATACAAACGACTTCAATTGACAGTAGAGAATTCATTTTGGCTAACTCAAACAAATCAAATCCACTCCAAGACCAATCAAATCGATGAAAATCCAATCGAAGCTAAACTGGGAAAACGAATTTCCAATCAGTCAAAGCGAAGCTAAGTATAGCATGCATATAATGTAACAAAACCAATCAATGCTATAAACAGAGCTATTTTAAAAGAATTCAAAGTCGTTATATAAACAAACGATATCAACATACCTGTGTGATGCTGCTCAAATTATGCCAACTTAGAATTCACGACCGTTGTAGCTGATTCCACATTCTTAAACAAGATAGAGCCTGTCGTTCTTTGTTTCTTATCAGAGGCTTGTAATTTCTCTTTTTGACCGGTAAGTCGTGCAACCTGGTCCTCCAAAGAGTGAATTCTCGACTGTAGAATTAGCACATCAAGATAATATATCTCTAACCACGAGCTACATTGATCACAGGGTGGCACCGTAGATTGAGACAGAGCAGGAGAGGGTTTGGATGGATGACCGGGGGCTTCACAAGGCAGCTTGATGCCAGGGTAATTAGGGTCGTTCTGTAGGTAAGGGGGAAAGTTTGACACAAATTCATACGAGGGTTGAGCACTCAAACTTTCTGAATAGGGGTACTCACTAGCCAGGAAAAGCTCCACTTCCGAGTCGGAGTCTTCACTTAACACAATAGGGTTAGTATTGACAGGAGGTTTCGGCTTGTTCCTTTCCATTCGAGAAATCAAACGGGCATTATTTTTGCCTTTGGTGTTTACAGTGGGTTTCGCTTTCGGCTTTTTGCCCAACGGATTAACAGTCTCAATACCTTTAGTCACAGAGTGGGGTAGGTCTATAGGTGAATCAGGCAAGGGTTTAGGTAGCAGTATGTCGTATGGTACTTGGGGTACAGACTTATCCTCGCTCACCACAAGTTTATCAACCTGTGGAGGGTTCAAATCCTCAAAGTCATTCCGAGCAAGGAAATTGTTCCAACAATCTCCGCGTAAACCCAAATGACAGACAACAATAATCTTAACCAATCCATAATGAAAACGGCTACTATCAGCCTGATTTCTCTTGTATTTCTTTGACATTTTAAACAGGCTTCTATGCAGATAAAAAGGCATATTGAGATGATAAACCATAAAAACCATAATCAAACGAAGGTGGTGTAAGAAAACAAACCCATACCAACCCTCGCAGGTGATAAACTGTTTAATTATCATCAATAAATCATGCCAACTCTGTTTCAGCATGGTCACAGGCAAACCTTTAGCACAGGAGCTAACCTTACGGGACTGGAAGAGCAGTGTCCAAGGGACCTCTTCTACTTTGCAATTCTTGGACCATTGTTGTCCAGTGGCAGGAAAACCAGTAGCAAGACTAATAAACTGTTCATTAATTTCCAATTGCACATCGCCGACCTTGGCTCGACAGCCATCAAAGGTCAATGCGAATTGTCGGGCTACGCAGAGGTTAACACCCTCAAATTTCTTGATAAATGGAAGCCACCCATTGTCTTCGAGGTCACTGTGGGCACTGTCGAACATCAGTAGAGCCTGCTTACCATTGGGTTCAACTCGAACGACTAGAGCCATGGTGAAAGCACATGGTAAGGTTTTGGGAGAATACACTAACGCACAGGAGCAGAAATTTTTGGTGTAACAGAAATGAACAATCAAAGGGGGAACTTATTAATGTGCGCATGCGAGGGTGGTGGAGTTAACCACCTCCATGCATAATAGTTATGGTAAAGTACAACCGGAAAATTCCACCTCTGTTCTATCAATCATAACATAGTTCAAAACCTTATCACTCGACCAACCAAAGAATCAAATGGTGAGTGTTATACCAACGCGCCATCAACTATAGTTTTTCAAACCAATGACATCCAACATGAAACCAAAATCAAATGTTAGCAATGCGCCACTGTATAATGTTTAATCAAAATTTTTAAACCATTGTGCCAAATGCATTCAAAAAATTTACAAGGCAAGAACTATAAAAGATTAACTATAAGGATCACATTATATATATAAAAAAAAAACATAAATCATGACCCCATAGAATCAATGAAGTATAAACTCATATGCTCAATGCCTCATAAATTTAATAAAATCATTTATGCAATCAAACTAAAAGTGTCCAAATGGGCATAGTTCCAAAATCCTTTTCAGTCACATAACGATAAACCAAAGGTAAGTGCCATAGAAAATATCGATAAAAGGATGACGACATTTCAGATAGTGATCGCAAATGAGACCTCGAAAGGAGAAGTTTTCACGCTTTCAGTCGTGAAAACTTGACGAAAAATAAATGTGTAAATGTCGCAAGCAATGAAAGTGTCTTTTATTCGAAATTGTGACAAAACTTCTATGTTTGCAAGACATAGGTGTAGGAAGCTTATAGACTATAGGAAAAAGTGAGTTGGCTGCCAACACACTTGTAACTCCCAAAATATAACATAATATTTTAAGTGCCAAAAACAAGTTTCATAATTTTTTCATCCATCCAAAAGAAAATATGTCTAAGAAAAAATTAAAATTTTTGAGGGATTATCTTTCTAAATAATTCTTCCCTCTCTCTAATGAAATCTTCGTATTGAGACTTCTTCTCTTCCAGCTGTGCTACTTATGGATGAATATCATTTATATTTCTCTTAGTGTTTCTTTTTTATTTCATCTTGGAATGAGCAGAGGAAGAAGATTTAGCTATGTTGGCAGAGGTGATTGGATTTTTACCTTTGTCTGTTTGAGGTTTGTGGGGGGGAGTTTTGTGATCTTTAAGTGACGGAGGAGGAGGAGGCATAGATTCATTTGTAATGATAGGTAATTTTGTGTGAACAGGAGGAGGATGAGAAGCAATGGGACATTTATTGATACTAGAGGAGGGATTGGCAGAAGTACCACCCCATCCATCATTAGGTGGTTGATCAAGAGACTTAGGGACATTAAAAATGCCAGGATGAGGCTGAAAAATAACATTTGGATGGGATTGAGGATGAGCTAAAACATATTTTCCTCCAAGATTCAAATATTGTATTTGAATCAACTGTTGAAATTCATCAAATCAACGTCAAAGTGTATGGATAACCTCAACTTTTTGTGTCCACGAGGTTGCCAAAATGTGTTGGGTAATCTCTCGCTTCTTCCTTTGTTTCCCCCTCTATTGCTTCCTCTACTTAAGAAGTTCATATTTTCCTAAAAGTTATTTTATACCAGTGCAGAAGGCTGAAGTAGTTACCAAAACCACCAAGAGAGAGGGTTTTGAACAAGAACAGCTCGAAATTCTTTCCTCCACAATCACAATCAGAGAAAAATAACCACAACCCAAGGAAAAAATGAAGTAATGACATGTGAGACTGTGAGATTAAATTCCCACATCCTTGAAACTTCAATGCATTGGAAAACTATCACGTCATCTATTCAAACAAACCATCATATTTCACACCAACTCGACAATTCATTCAATATGCAAAACCCTCATGCCACGGGAGCCTTATACCATGTCAAATCAAATACACGTTAAATTTGCTACCACATAACTCTTAACCTTGAAACCAACAACATTTTTATATCACATGCAAAATGTATCAATACAAACGACATCATATCATATGTAAAATCATCGTCAAATACCAACCATCACCCATGCATAAGTTATATGTTGAATGCATTCTATGCAAGGTGTTATTTCCAATATGATGCCTCAATCCTAAAACTTAAATTTAAACACTTTACAATGATGCCAAACTTATGTACCTCCTTTTATATCAATATTATTATATATGCAATGTTCATATATAGAGCCATATGAGTATTCAAGCCATGCTAAACTTATAAATAAATAAAACCAAAACCTCTTTCAAATTTACAAACCATGTAACCCGCGTTTGACTTGTTTGCATGATATGGTATATAAAATAATCATGCTTTGGAACCATTCAACTATTATGGATTTTAATAACCAACGTTTGCATGTTTTCAATATGTGGTAGCCACTTGTTCATATTTCAAAATTGTAATCGGATCTTGACCTATGTTTGAACATATATCAAACTTCTTCTAGAGACCATTTTATCAATGTTATTATAGAGTTTTGTCATTCTTGCAAGTAAATCCTTTTCAACTTCAATAATTGGCATAAGAGATAAGATTAAAACAATTATTCAAAATGTCAATACTAAAGTATATCATGCTGAGGAAAATCTTGGATAACCAACGTTTTTGCACTTTCTTCTTTGGGACCCCACCTATTAGCTATATAGTAATTAGTAATATATAGGCTTCACAACTCTTTGCGGGTATTTATAGTAGGTGACAAATTTTGAGTCAACAACAGTCATATGTTCTAGAAATTAGTCATGGGAATGGCCACGCTCCTCCTGGAATCAATCCATCGATGATTGAAGGGGAAATCAATACTATGTTTGTAACTCCACAGCAGGGAAGTCAAGAGTGCCAAAATACAAGTACATCATTCCTACCTAGATTGAGAAATGTGGGGCAAAGAAATCCTAAACACATTCAAGTGTACCAAAGTGATATTGAATCACTTGAATATTAGTTACCTAACTGAACTATTTGTTATCATTCTTATAAAATCATTAAAGAATACTTTGAACCAAAATATGATCCCACTAAATGTCAATTATTTTTGGCTTTGTTAAAATCTATAAGTTTGACCGTTGTTAGGATAATTTTAGGCATCAAATAGTTAAAAGTTCAGAAATAAGTCATCATATTATTAGAGACCTTATGGATGATTTTCAAAAAAATGGTAAGAAAAATTGTTCTAAATACCATAATGCAGCCCAATGTGTCTGTCACAATCAATTGATACCAATATCACAAGAAAACATTGTTTACTCCAACAAACCTCTCATATAATGACATGAAATATCAAAACCTTTAGAAAGTATTCTAATAGATTAAATAGCCTTGACACAAGTGGCCCAATAGATTTGTGGACCTTCACTAGTAGGCTACCTCATTCTGACATGAAGTTAATTGGAGCAATTAAGGGAATAGTACAATATTTCTTGCATGAGAATACTAG
Organism: Picea sitchensis; assembly: GCA_010110895.2. Classification (NCBI taxonomy): domain Eukaryota; kingdom Viridiplantae; phylum Streptophyta; class Pinopsida; order Pinales; family Pinaceae; genus Picea; species Picea sitchensis. The sequence goes on along the minus strand of SNQJ01S0047356.1, from coordinate 33,922 downwards.
GCCTTCTTCCAACCAAAAATATGTACTAAAATTGAGACTGGGATCTATGAACAATGAACCCCACATTAAACACTTTCTTGACATGAAACAAACATGATTGTATGATAGATTCAAGATTGTACATAGTGCACTTAACTTGGGCCAATGACCTTTCCATAAATGCAAGCCTTGGTATGTTCAAATAAACACAATCTGTAACACATGTTTTTGTAGATACCACATTGAGTATGGTTATTATTATCACACACACACACACACACACACACACACACACACATATTTCATGTATTTCATAACACCCTTGTGCAGTAATGCCCAGTTATATTTCCATCGTCATCATCTTGATACTTTATTCACATCATATTGTGTACAAGGACAAAGGGTTGTACATTCTATCAAAAAGATTACTTAGATGGGACATGCCCCAGGTGTGGTGAAATGGAATTACTGAGCAAGTGCATCCATGTGAGCGATAAGTATGAATTTGGGAGAAAGGAGGTTGATTTGAAAATATTTAAATATGTCATGTATGATATTGATGGAGGGTAAGAAAGAAAAAATATACAATTGGTGACTTCCTAGGTACGAGTATGTGACTTCGTCAAGAAATTCTTTGAAAAGACATGACAATATGTTCAACATGTCCATGTGGATCAATGGTAGGGTGATCATTTTATAATATGCAAAGATACATTTTCCATTGGTATTGTCTTATCATTGGTTGATTTTACTGAGAACTACACCCTTCAACTACAAAATGAGATTCAAATCCAATATTATCACTCAAAACAGGTCAACATAATGGTCCACATCACATACATGAATGGGCCAGATAGTAACGAAGAAAACAAAGTTATATTGAAGGAGTATCACTTCTACATAAAGGAAAATTGGTGCCATGACTTAGCCTACATACAACATTTATTTCAATTGTTATACAATCACCTAAAGGAGAAGAACATATAGATGGATCAACATTGAATTTGGTCAGATGTTTGTACGGGCCAGTTCAAAAATGCTCATTTATTTTAATGGTTGTCTATGTTGCACAAAAAACTCAAGGTACCACATATTTGGAACTATTTCGAGTCTATGCACGAGGAAGGGGAGCATGATGGAGTGGGTGCATGCATCAAAACAACGTTATGTAGGTAATAAATGATGTTCACAACTACTTCCCTCATTCAAGATGAAAAATCCATTGTTGAATGGTGTTCTTCACTAGCGGGAGAGGGAACAAGAACCCGTGAAGACCAATCAACAAAGAAAGGATATGTACATAGATATTTCTGGGAGGTGGTTGATGTAGATAGATCACAGTTGTATGAATGCAAAACAACATAGGGTACTCATGGATTCCATTAAGTTCAAACATCAAACAATGCAATAGTTGATATATGGACGAGAAAACTCTCTTTATTTTGTGGTCCATGTAGGAGTAATGAATGGGATGATTGTGAATCCACATATTGGGTTGATAGATGGGATCATGTATCACTCCCCATTGGTCAATATATAAATATGGAATTATCCCAGTTGGTGGAGGAGTAATCATATATTTCAATAGATTATGATCACATCTCAGATATCATACTACTAGGTTCGATGAATACTCTATTAAATTTTGAATAAATAACATCAATGTTTTATGCTTTGGTAAGTTAGTAGACTCACATGTTGGCACTCCATTTTTTGTAGGGCACATATACGCAATGGTTTCCTCAAAAGGTAATGAATGGGGCACTGACTATTGGTTGTCAAATTTTTTAGAGGGAAATCCTACCTTCATGCTCTCAGTAACAGATTCTGAAGCCATTAAATTTCCAATTGGGTTGATGGTTATTAAAGGAGAATATATAACATGGTATGAAAGAAAAATGAATAAAGGTGGTTATTTATTTCAATATTATAGACCAGGTGAATTTGTTTACCACTTTACAAACTTGGTTGTTGGTAAAAACCTCCAACTAGAAACAATGCCAAGCAAGATCTCATTAAAGGTACAATAATTATTTCCTTACTCTAAGAAAGAGAATTTAATGGATACCATTAGTATTAGAAGTGATCATGATGGTCTAATTGAATGACCATAGGTATGTAGACCACCCGATGATTTTCAGAAAGATGGGCTTTCTCTTTCCTTTCCATGTCTATCCTCTCCTTGCCTTTCCTTTCCTTTCCTTGCTATGTCCTTCCTTTCCATTGCTTGGGATGCCTTTCCTTTCCATGTTTCTCCATCCATTTCCTTGCCCTGCCTTTCCTAGACCTATACCATGACCTAGGCGTATACCTAGACCTATACCGAGAACTAGACCTAGACCTTGCCTTGTCTTTTCATGCCTCACCTCGCCATACCATGTCTTGTCTTGTCTTTCATTTCCTTTCCTTGCCTTGTCTTGCCTTGACTTGTCTTGCCATTCCTTGTGTTGTAATGCCTTGCCTTGCCTTGTGTTGGCCCTTGACCAAGTTTTGGGAGATCCTTGGTCAATTTTGACCTATTTTGGGACTTCGATAGCCTATCGAAGACGGAGCACAAGACGAAGCAGACATTGTGGGATCTCGACCCCTTTTTGGGTCCTTTTTGGGATTTGGGATTATGTGACGGGTATGGGATGTCAGCCCATGGTTTTAACCATGCTTAGGCCTATTTTTTAATATATAAATAGATGTCTAGGCAATGTAAGAAGAAGAATAAGAGGCATCTATGTGATGTTGTGCTAAGTGCAAGTGTGGTTTGTAAATTCTTTGTGCATACTGTGAGAGACTTGCAGAGCTAAGTGTAAGTAGTTGTAATAGACTGTGAAAGGATTTGTGTTGTAATGTAAGGAAGAAGGATCTAGTGAGATGCGCAGATCTTTTGTCCTATGCGGAGTAGGGTTTTGAGGCTCTATGCATGTAACCTATTGAAGAAGCTAATAAAGAATAAGAGTTGGTGGATGTAGCCCAAGGGTGGGGGTGAACCACGTATATGTTATGTTGCTCTGCTTTGTGCGATGTGTGGGTGTATTTATGTGTTATTTGCTAAGTGCTTGATATAGATAGATTTTTTTAATCTTTGTGCTTATGATGAATCTGGATTCTAGATCCGATATAGGTGAATGTGCTTAGTGCTGGAAAATGCTAGATCTTATCCATTTATTTATGCTAAGTGCTTAAATACATTAGATTATGGTGAATGTTGTGATGCTCTATTTTCTCTGTGGAGTAGATATTGGTTAAATAATGATGAACTAATGGTGCTAAGTGCCCTATCAAGTATTATAATGAAATATTTGTGTCCCAGATAAGGTTGCAGACACCTGAGTCCTGCAACCACCCCTTCCTCTACCTCGGGTGAGACTTCATCTTCTTTGCAGGTGTTGCCGAAAGGGACGGTAGTTAGGGTTTTGTTGGTGCGTTGAACCATGGGTATGCCCCTGTGCCAAAAAATGGTTATGTTGTCGAGACCTAAAGTTGTGATTGCTGGGAACTGAGGAAGAAGAAGTTTTGTGCAAAGATCCGACCTAAAATTGTGAAAGCTCTGTGTGTAGATCTATTGCTCTAAGTGCGTAGTACTCTACTTAGTTTGACAAGCTCTATGCTAAGGAAAAGAAGTCTGATCTGAAGAAAATAGGTAAGATCTGAATTCTTTGTGCTCTGAGAAAGGTAAAAGTGAGAATTTTTTATTAAAAGAGGTAAGATATGAAAGCTATGTTCTCTGATAAAGGTAAGAATATTGAAAAGTTCTAGATCTAAAATCTTTGTGTTATGTAGAAGTAAGATAAGTGGAAATTTTTGTTTCGATAGTATGGATCTAGGTATGTTTGATAGATTCTATCCTAGCTTGAAAACTAGGGTATTAATAGATGAATGAAGATTTGATATGAGTACATCTGATAAGAATAGTGAAAAATATGTTATACCTATGCATAGAAAGAATGTTTGGACTAATAAGTGTATGTAGGATCCTAGAAAGAAATGTTTGTAGGTTAGCTACCATGATCCTAGCACGCAGTACAGGAAAGACTAAGGATCATTTAAAATAAAGAGAGGATTAACCCTCTATTACAATTGCAGAAGACTGGGACATCTTGCTAAGGAATTATGTGGGAGAAGACCTAGTTGTCTTTGTTGTAAAGCTATGAACTATGAAGTATTGGATTGACCTAGAATGATTGCTAAGGTTGAAAAAATGAATATGAACCAAGAAAACCCTAAGGCAGATCCAAAAACTGAGATTATGACAAAATCCCAGAAAGAATCAAATAAAGTATTTCTATAGATGAAAGAAACCATGAATTACCATCGACATGTCAGATTATCAGATATCTTCAAAGAAAAATAATGCCTTGAAGAAAGAATAGGAGACTTTGACATTGACTGTGTTCTAGATGAGGAAACACAGGTGAATATCATGACAAAGAAAACTTAGGAAGCTATAGCGAGGCCTGTTATGATTCCTTTAATAGGAGGAATACGACTATTCAAAGGAAAGCTGATAAACCTATGTGGAAAGCTCACCCGGATACCTATGAATGCCAATGGAACTTCGACAAAGGAAGATTTTGAGATTATTAAATTTATTGAGAAAAGTGCCCCATTTACCATGCTACTAGGAAAACCTTGGATTGAAAGAGATCAAGCCAAAAGAAAACAACACGAAGAAGTTTTAGAACAACAGAAGCAAGAATAAAAGAATTCATGACTAGAAGGATCGCACACTTGATTGAAGAACAAAAGAACAGATCGAAGCTATTTAACACTAGAGACCCAGATGTCGAAGTTGCAAGGACAATAGAAGACCCACAAAATATTGAAGTACCTATTCAAGATAAAGAATAAGGATCACCCTTGAATCTTAGGAAAGAATCTCAACAACGCAAAATAACTATGCCAAAAGAAGATAAGAATCAGAATGGAAAAAGGCACACCAAGACGAAGATCATTGGGAAGAAGGCTAGGAAGCTAAGTAAGAAGAGAGCTAAGATAGACAAGTTGCAGAAAGTTCTAGAGGGAATCTCGCAGAAGGAAAAATTTCAAAATTGGAGCTCCGTCGGGATATCAGAAGAGCGACACATGGCACTTTTCCATGGAAAAGAAATATAGTCGGTGGGGACATTATAACCATTAGACCAATGCTCTGAATGGGTAGAAAGACATTTATGGACAGACAACTTGCCATCCGACCGTTGGGACCGCGCCATAACAGACAGAACAGAGTTAATGAAGACTTCTAACCTGTTGCAATAGATCTGTTGACGAGTTACCTATTTATCCTATCGTACCATGCACTGAGAGCACTCTTTCCAACTAAGAGTTTAAGCCTGTAGACTAAGTTGATTTTATACAGTGATCATCCCACTCTTGTTGTGTATTCTATTGCAGTGTCTAAGTTACTCCCCGAACCCGAGATTATTAACCCCAAGTGTGTATTTCAGATGAGTTGAGCACTATAGATAAAGTTGTTGAAGAATTTTTCATCGACCTCATGACTGTAAGAGTCATGTCGATGTCTACAGGTGTACAAGCATCATCGATGAGAGTACTGTCAGCCTCTCTGTCCACTGCTCATAGAGTCGGACCATCCCGGCCATTAGATGAAAAGTGAACCAAGCACGGGGATGATCTAGTGAATGAAAAATTGATCCCGACCATATTACTCGTCTATATTCCACCTCTAAGCGGTGCAGTAAATTGAGACAGTGTGCCCAGATATTTTTACGGCGTACCTCCCGAAGGGGATATGTGCAGTTCGAGTAGACCAAGATAATATTGTAGCGTTGAAGTTTAGCGACTTCAACCTCAGAGATCGCAAAGTCCTCAACATGCTCTCCCCACATAATTACCTAACCAGAACTAAGGGGAAGAATTCGAAGATAATCCCCCAGTCGTGGCCTATGAAACTTTCACAGTCCACCCTGTTGAACGTCATGAATATTCCCCACTTTGGTAGACACCAGGAAGTCAATGCATGTGTCAAGTTGTTGATTTCTTATTACCATGATGGATACTTTTGGCTAAACCGTCTTATAACAGTTGATCTGACGTTGATCAATCGGATCATGGGGTTGAGTATGCAAGGACCTGATCCACAAGATTTTTACCTTGGAAAAGACATGAATCGTGCTCTAGCATAGAAGATCAAGGACACTTATGGTGATGTCAAGAAGGGAACGCGAGGCTACAAGGTAGCTTCTATCCAAAGTGGCGCATTGCACCTAGCCTGTCAGTTGATTGCAAGGAAGTTAGTACAAAAGGACCGACCTACCCAAGTCACCGGTTTTGTAGTCGACCTCGCAGGGAAGTGCGCAGAAGCCCTTCAAATGAACTGGGTGAAGTACCTAGTGAACCAATTGGAACTTGACTGCAGAGAATCACAAGATCAAGGATATGAATTTCATTTCAGATGGCTCTTGATCCTTATAGATTTTATTTCCTGGGAGATGCTGGAAGGTACGACCTTCCCAGACATCGATCCTTTTGAACCACTAGCTGAGAAGTTCAGTACACTGTGGTATTCAAGCGATATGAATAAATAGTGGCAGTCAAATGTTGTTTTTCATACCTACTACAATCAGCTAAAGATATCCATACAGTCTGAGCCTCGCATGACTCCGAACACTCTACACTGGTTCAGGACTTTGATAAAGTTCAATGCAGATCAACATTTTATTTACATCACAACGTGCGCTGACGAACACGAGCAACAACTTCAGTCCTACTACAAGTTGACAGAGGAGGACTTGGAGGAGATCACTAAGGACTAGTCGGTGGACCTCCTTACTCCAGCAGACCCTGTGGAGATATTTGACATCGACAGCCTAGAAACAATGCAAGATACACCCGAACCCAACAGGACAAAGAAGACCAAACAGGTCCAAGGATTAGACAGTGCATCCGTGAATACTGCTTCCATATCACCAAAACAAGGAGGTGATGGTGAAGATTTAGATGACAAAGAAGTCGAAAAGAATCAAGGATACGAGGTTGATCCCCTGAAGAAGAGGAAAGGTTCTCCTCTGAAACCTTCCTCCCAGAAGAAATCGAAGGCCGCCATGACCAAGATGCAGACTATCCTCACCTCTGATGACTTCAACTTCCTCATAGCATCCCTGCAAGATGCTTCACTGGAAATAATAGAGAAACAAGAAGCAAAGCAAGAGGATATGTATGATCGAATTGAGACTGAACTCTGAGGGGTACCACAGGGCCTACAGTCTAGCTACGCAGTCTCCATTGTGTCGGGAGAACTAGAATTGGGAGATGAGCCAACTCAACTCCACCACCTAGCTGATACAGTCGAAGCTCGCCTTCAACGATCATAGGAAGAAACAGATAAATCCACCCAGGCTTTGACACAAGTACAAGGAGTACTAGTAGAGAAACGCAGTGCTGCAGAACAGGAAAATATTTCTCTCCAATCGATGTTTGATGAAGAAAAAACAAAACTACATCAAGAAAAGGAACAGTTTCTCACGGAGCAACTCGAAGTAACAGGAGCAGTCAACAGATCACTTCACTCTGTGATAGTCTTAGGAATCAAGGCAGAAGATAGATTTACACAATAGGTGAACCAGTTCGCAGAATCCATCCAGTAGCTACAACAACGCATAGCACATTTGGAGCTACACATTGTACCTGAGACTCCACAAGATGTAAGAGACCAAAGAGAAGAAATTGCCCGGAGCATTGTTGAAAGGGTAAAGGCTCTTACCCTGGAATGTAATCAAATCACTAATCGCAGTGCTCGGACCTATGAAAAACTCACAGAGAACCTGGAACTGAAGGCACTAGAGTCGCATCTCCAAGACGCGAAGTATCAAGCCAAAATGATACAGGCGCAGCTGAAGCCCCTGTCAGCTATGGAAAGAATGAAGTGCTCGCAAGATCAGTGGACCACCCAACAACAGATCCACACTATCCAGAGAAGAGATATGGAAGTAACTCAGAGGCTCCAACCTATACAAGATAAGGCCTATCAATTTTTTACAGAGGTAGAAGGTCAAGGAGCATAGCTAGAGTAGGTTGTCACTACAGCTGAAAAACGTCTAGAGGGACCTATCAATGATGCAGTCATCAAAGAGTTCATTGATTAGGGGGTCATAGCACAACAACAAGTCAAATCATCTCGAGCGAAGTTCGAGTCATTCAAAGCAGAACTAGTCAGACTAGAGTGACTCGGGACGAGTCACAGGTGAGTGTTGGGGGCTTTTGGTCCCTTGGCCAAGTTTTGGGATATTCTTGGTCAAGTTTGACCTATTTTGGGACTTCGATGGCCTGTTGAATATGGAGCACAAGACAAAGCAGAGATTGCAGGATCTCGGCCCATTTTTGGGTCCTTTTTGGGATTTGGGATTGTGTAACAAGTATGGGATGTCGGCCCGTGGGTTTACCCATGCTTAGTCCTATTTTGTAATATATAAATAGATGTATAGGAAATGTAAGAATAAGAAGAAGAGGCATCTATGTGATGTTGTGCTAAGTGCAAGTGTGGTTTGTAAATTCTTTGTGCATACTGTGAGAGACTTGTAGAGCTAAGTGCAAGTAGTTGTAACAGACTGTGAAGGGATTTGTGTTGTAACGCAAGGAAGAAGGATATAGCAAGTTGTGCAGATATTTTGTCCTATGCGTAGTAGGGTTTTGAGGCTCTATGCATGTAACCTATTGAAGAAGCTAATAAAGAAGAAGAGTTGGTGGACGTAACCCCAGGGTGGGGGTGAACCATGTATATGTTGTGTTTCTCTGTTTTGTGCGATGTGTTCGTGTATTTATGTGTTATTTTCTAAGTGTTTGATATAGATAGATAGATAGATTTGTTTATGCTTTGTGCTTATGATGAATTTGGATGCTAGATCTGATATAGGTGAATGTGCTTAGTGCTAGAATCTGCTAGATCTGATCCATTTATTTATGCTAAGTTCTTAAATACATTAGATTAGGGTGAATGTTGTGATGCTCTATTTTCTCTATGGAGTAGATATTGGTTAAATAATGATGAACTAACGGTGCTAAGTGCCCTATCAAGTATTATAATCAAAGATTTGTGTCTCAACTAAGGTTTCATACACCTGAGTCCTACAACCACCCCTTCCTCTACCTCGGGTGAGACTTCATCTTCTTCGCAGCTATTGCCGAAAGGGCTGGTAGTTAGGTCTTTGTTGGTGCGATGTTGTAGCATTGAACCTTGGGTCTGCCCCTATGCCAACACCTTGCCTTGCCTTTCCATGCCTTGCCTTGCCTTGAATTTCCTTTTCTTTCCAATCCTTGTCTTGCCTTGCCTTATCGTGCCTTGCCTTGTCTTTCCATGCCTTGCCTTGCCTTGCCTTGTCTTGCCTTACCTTGTATTTCCATGATTTTTCTTTCCATGCCTTGCCTTACCTTGTATTTCCTTACCTTTTATTTCCATTCCTTTCCTTTTCTTTCCTTACTTTTTCTTGCCATTCCTTTCCTTGTCTTGCCTTACATTTTATTTCCATCCCTTTCCTTATCTTGACTTACCTTTCCTTACCTTTCCTTTCCATGCCATTTCTTATCTTGTCTTGCCTTTCCTTTCCTTGCCTTATCTTGCCTTGTCTTTCCATGGATTTTCTAGCCATGCCTTTGTTGGAAAATTTTACAGGAAGAGCGTACTTTTCATTGATGGCAAGAAAAATAGAGATAATGGCAAACAGGAAAAGCATAAGCTCAGAGGAGGAGCCAACAGTATGCAAGGATCAAAGCTTGGAAGGAAAAGCGTAAGCTCAGGGTGAGAAGCCTAAACAACCATCTGATCAAGAAATCGAACATGTTGATCGTCTCATTTTACGGACGTCGGTCATATGAGTGACCGTGGGCTTAAGGATCGTTGGAGGATCGTGACCATCGAATTTGCAAGCCAGATCAATAGCAGGGATGAATTGCGGGGAGCGAAAAGAGAATTAAATGACTCGCTAGTTCTAATCCCGCAATTGGTATAGACCATCAGATCTCATAGACTTGAATATCGACGACTATGGTTGATCCAACAAACGATCAGTTTAATTCATATCAAGTCGTGACCGTCAGATGCGTAATCGCTAGATCAACGACAAGGATAGATTGTGGAGATCGGAAGGAGAATTAAACGACTCGCTAGTTCCAATACCGTAATTGGTCTAGATCGTCAGATCTTGTAGACTCGGATATCGACGACTGTGGTTGATCCAACAAGCGATCAGATTAAGTCGGATTGAGTTGTGATCGTTGAATGCGCAATCGCTAGATCAACGACAGGGATAGCTTTCAGATAACAAAAGGATAATTAAAGATCGTTCTATTTCCAATCTAGCAATTACTCAGGACCGTCAGATCTTATAGCCTCGAAGATTGACAATTGTGGTTGACTCACCAACGACGGACAACTTCAAATTGTGGAGTTTTGGTGATGAGTTAAATCACTCGCAAGTTATGGTTCCGCAATCATCCTTGATCGTTGACCTGCTTCGAGTGTCTTCACGACCATTGGATCACATTTTAGTGGAAGGAAAGGATAAGCTAAAAGGGCTGAGAGTTTGATTATATGAATACCCATTAGTCATCGGATCGTACCTGAATTCTCATCAATCATCAGATCATTTCGAGTGGAAGGATCGGATAAGAAAGGTAAAATATTTCAGATATCACTTATGTGAATACCCATCAATCGTCAGATCAATTCAACTGGAAGGACGAGATAAGATAGAAAAGATGCACCATAGATAGATCAAGCCATCGATCTAAAAACATGATCGACGAACATCATTCACTTCGGATATAAAGAGGTGAGGAGGTTACACTCCGGAAAATTTGAGATTTGAAAAACCCAAAGCCCGTAGAGCCAGAAAGATGAAATGAATAAGGACCATCGAATATGGAGAACATATGATGATTGTTAGTTCAGGGATATCTATGTCATCAGATTATGTCAGCAAACCTCGTCCGCAAGGACATGTGGCATACCATGTCGGAAAAGGACATGTGGCGGACCATGTCAGTAAAAGACATATATGGCAGACCACGTCAATAAAGGACATATGTGGCAGACCACGTCAGCAAGGACACGAGTCATCCGATCTGAAAGATCACTTCAAGTGTATTCTCATTTGTCGATCTACTCGAGTGGAAGGATAGCATAATTTGAAATATCCAAAGTCTGGAGACCCGAAGGAGATCTCGACCGTCGATCTGATGTGGGGTGCACTCTCAACCATTGATCAAGATACAATGGAAGGATAGCGTAAGTATAATAGCTAAAGACCCGAAGTAAAAGGTGGCCATCCATCTCAAAGGTTGATTAAGTCATGGCCGTCAGATTAAGCCTTGTAAGAATCAAATTTGACGATTGATCTGTTTCCGTGAAATAAACGTAAATCATTCGATCTCTTCAGGAAATCTGATTCAGAAGTTTCGAAATGTTTCAAACCCAAAAGTTCTAAAGGGAGAAATGTTGAAGTTACGATAGTCGTCCATTTCAGGAGATTGAATCATGACCGTTGAATTGATAAGAACTCAAGCACTCGTTAAGACTAGCGTCTGGTCACCGCCATTGGTCATGTGAGATAAGAGATTTAAATAAGATATCATCTGACGATGTTGATCAAACCGAATCCGATCGAAGGGTTAATATTTCATCTTGTGATTTCTTGATCAGTTAGGATTCAGTTACACTAACTGAATCATCGTTCCTAAGTGGTTGAATCATTCATTCCTGAGCATTGGAATCATGTCTCTTGAGCATTCTAAGTTTCCCTAAATGAGTGTTATGAGATTCTCGAAATGAGTGTTCTGAGATGGTCGACTTGATCATTGGAGATGGGAGTGTAACGATGGATGAGAGCATGAATAAAAGGATAATGGCGTGACAGAGAAAGGCATTTGTTTTTGTGAAAAACAAGTTGAACTGTATGTAATGGAGAATAAAGCATGAGCAGAAAGAGATAGAACAGTGAAGCATGATCTAAGAGATGAGGAAAAATCTGAGGTGCGCAAGCAGAGATAGAGAAAAAGAATAAAAAGCACAAGAAGATGCCAGAAGGAAGACACTGACGCATGCAGAGAAGAGCAGTGTAGAATAATAGTGATCAGACTGGTAAGCCATTGATTAATACTATATCACTGTAATGAATTTCAGTAACAAATATTTATATCTAAGGGTGGTAGGAAGGTGTTAGGGAGGACTATTTTCCTCAGAGTTTCAAGTGGGTGATTGAACACAGGGAGTTGTAGCTTCCATCTTGTGGCAGCCAGAGAAACCAGGGTGGCAGGGTGGTGCAAGTGAGAACGATTGTTCTCTGTTACACAAGTTGGTGCCTGTGTGATTGGAAGTTGGTGCTTCCATCCAGTTGGTTCTAGAACACTCGGGGAGTTGTTGCTTCCTTCTAGTGGGTCCTAGAGAAACTAGAGAGTTGGTGCTCTCAACAAGTTGTAGCTTGTAAAACAGAGGTGGTAGCCTCATAAAGAGTGGGTGCTCATAAGAATGATAATGTAAAGAATATAAAGACTACTTATCATATTAATAAGAAGAGGTTTTCTCCCTTTATGGGTTTCCTCAGGAATATATGTCTCTTTATACTTCATGTGTGTGATTGATGTTGAATACTCTATTGCTTACTTCCCTAAATTATTGTGATCATCATTAATTTTTTTGTAATGAGTTTAAAATGGGTATAATTTTTTAAGCATAGTAACAACTGATTCACCCCCCCCCCTCATTTTCCTAACAATTGGTATCAGAGCGGGTTCCTTTTATCTAAGGGTATATCCTAGAGCTTAAACATGACTAGCCATGAAGGAACTTCAACCAATAAGGCCCCCCTATTCAATGGAACAAACTTTGCCTTCTTGAAAGTTAGGATGAGAACCTACATAATGGCTTTAGGTGCAGATGTTTGGGATGTCGTAAATACTGGTTATGTAAAGCCAATTGTACTAGCTTCTAAGGATGACAAGCTAGAATTCAGATTTAGCGCTAAGGCTATGAATGCTATTCTAAGTGGGCTTGCAGAAGAAGAATTTGTAAAAGTTATGCACTTAGAATATGCCAAAGAAATGTAGGACAAAATCATTAGCAGTTATGAAGGTAATGAGAAGGTAAAGGATGCCACGCTTCAAAACTACAGACTACAGTTTGAACAACTAAATATGAAAGAGGATGAAACTGTTGGGAAGTAGTTTCTGAGAGTTGAAGAGCTAGTAAATGTAATGAAATCACTTGGGGAAAAAATTGAGGAAGCCTCTTTAGTTCAGAAAAACTTGAGATCTCTGCCAGATAGGTTCAACCCAAAGGTCTCTGCTCTAGAAGAACTTAATGATCTAAAAACTCTGCCTTTTGATCAAATTCTAGGAACGTTGACTGCATATGAAATGAGGATAGGTAAAGATAAACCCACCTCTAGAGAAGCATCATTTAAAGAAGATTAGAATGAGGATTCTAAATTTGATGAAATTGAAGCAAAATTTGTGAGAAAACTAAAGAAAGGATCAGGAAAGTACCAAGGCAAGTTTCCCTTCAAATGTTTTAACTGTGGAAATATAGGTCACTTTGCATCTAAGTGTCCACACAAGAAGAAGGACCAGAACTCTGAAGGTGAAGAGAAGTACAAATTCAATAGATTTTGTAAAAATAAAAGTTTATGTGTAAACAATGATGACTCTTCAGGAGACACAGATAGTGATTCTACTTTTGAATATAAGGTTAATGACTTTATGCTTATGTCCAAAGAGGATTATGATAATAAAATCACATGAAGTGATGTTAATAATGAAGAATATGTGGTTGACTTGGAAGGAGAGTTGATCAGTGCTTTGGGAGAGATTGACAGACTCGGACTTAAGAAGAGAAAGAAACAACAATTGTTGATACAGTTCAAGAAAGACAGTAAAAAACCTGATGAAGACTTTTCCCTTCTGAAAGTGGAATTAGAAGAGGCAAAGAAAATAGAGGACATTATGAAATAGCAGTTATCAGAGAAGAAGGTAAGATGCGAAGCCTTGGAAGAAGAGGTAGTAAAAACCAGAAAAGAGATGGAAAAGTTTAAAGCCTTGTATCTCCAAAATCTTCCAAGCATTAAAGCCTCAGCAGAACTAAACGACATTCTGAGAAAACAAAGATCTCCTTTGTTGAAGACTGGTTTAGGTTATGTAAGTGGTTTAAGTAGCAAAAAACCAGAAAGCAAAGAGCCAATAAAGATGATCAAGTTCCAAGTCAGCAGACAATCAGACCATGCGAGTACTCTGCCACCAAAAGCTAATAAAGACAAGATGATCCATGATCAAGAACAAAGATATCAAAAGATGGAGCAACAAATGCCAAGAAGAAGGCCATCCTTCAGGTATGAAAATTTCTTCCATGGTTATTGTTTTTATTGATCTAATTTTTGGCATAAGATTTCAAATTGTCAAATTAAGTTTAGAGACATGCAACTGAGGAGATCAATAAATAAACAATCTTTGCAACATAGAACCAAACAACCAATGAGTAGACAAAGTTACACCAATCACTTTGACCTATTGAACAATGAGCTCAAATGTTATAACTATCATAACTTTGGCCACAAAGATGCAAACTGTCATCTGAAGGATTACAAAGTAGATCCAAGGATAAAACCCTTACCTGGAAATGCCAGCACATGGAAAAAGAAAGATAGTGAAAAATGTGGGTTAGTACTTTGAACTCAAAAACAAAAGGACCCCTAATATATAGACAATGGATGTTCCAAGCACATGACTGGAGACAAGGATAAGTTTATGTCTATAAGTAAAAGTAAAACAGAAAATGTGACCTTTGGAAATGATGAATGTAAATTCTAACCGTGTACAATATCTACTGCAAATTGATATTCAGAAAAGAACAGAAAAAATACAATGGAAAATACAAACATTACACAGAGATTTTTCACCTGGAAACCCAAACCGGGAAAACCAGCATATATTATATTCATACCCCTTGTGTTACATTGTTTACAATACAATATACATATAGGATCCAGCGGCATCCAAAACCCTAACCCAATGACTTGGATTAGTCCAAAACCCTAATTCCTTAACAGGAAATAGAAAACCATCGACAAAAAACCATGTGCCGAAAAACCACCTAAATATCATGCGGTCCCGAAAATGCGGTCCCGAAAAATGTGGTCCCGAAAATATGTCATCCTGGTGCGAAAAACATTTTCGAGGGCATTTCCCCCAAACCCCTGCACCCCGCCTCTAACCCCCCTGCGCGCTCGGCGCAAACGCTCAGACATTGCTACTCATGCAAAGAATATAACACATACCCAACAATGAACCAGGCAAAATCAAAGGTAAAGGGATGGTGAGTTTGAGTAATGGTAAAGGAAAAGCCCGGGATGTTCTGCTTATAGATGGGTTGAAGCATAATTTTGTTAGTTTAAGTCAAATGTGTGATAGAGGATGTGAAGTGGTGTTCACTTCCAAAGATTGTAAGATAAAGTTTGTAAACTCGGGACACATGGTGGCTAAAGGCATAAGGACAGATAATAATGTATATGTGATGAAAGAAGATAGAGAAGAGTGTCATCTAAGAAAACATGATGAAAGTTGGTTATGGCATAGGAGACTTGGACATATAAACTTTGACCACTTAATCAAGCTCAAAAATCTTGGGGAAGTAAAAGATCTTCCAAGAATATCAAAGCCACAAGATTCTGTGTGTAAACCCTACCAAGTAGGAAAGCTAACCAGGACTCAGTTTAAATCCAAGAGCTCTACTTCAATAGAGAAACCACTCCAATTAGTTAATATGGACTTATGTGTACCATCAAGACAGGAAGGCACAAGAAAGGAAAACTACTTCATGTTGATAATTGATGATTACTTTAGACTCACTTGGGTTAATTTTCTCAAAGAAAAAGATGAAGGATTTAACTAAGAATCAAACAGACAACAGGCTAAAGGCAGTAAGATCAGACAAGGGAGGAGAATTTATGTCAAGTGATTTCAAGGAATTCTATGATAAACATGGGATCAAGAGATAATACACAATCCCAGGAACTCCACAACAAAATGGAGTAGTTGAGAGGCAAAACATAACAGTTTAGCAAATGGCCAGGTCAATGATGAATGAGAAGAACATTAGTCAAACCTATTGGGTAGAAGAAATACACACAGCAGTCCATATTCTTAACAAAGTCCGCCTCAAACCACACAGTGACAAGACACCTTATGAACTGTGGTATGGAAGACCTTCTTCAATCAAACACTTCAAAGTCTTTGGGATTAAGTGCTACATAAATAATAATAATGAAAACCTTGGCAAGTATAATGACAGGGCTGATGAAGGCATCTTCTTAGGATATGCTACCAATAGTAAAGGATATAGATTCTTTAATAAAAGATTACATAAATTAGTTGATTGCATTGATTTAAAGGTTTATGAAGGATTCTGAGTACGAAAGGTGAGCAATGTTGAGTCTGCTACAGAGGACATAGATGAATCTGAAGATGAAAAGGTCCAAGAATCAGAAGGAGAAGACTCTGAGTTAGATACAAATACTCTTCAGGACTCAAACCAGGAGATAAAGACAAAGACACCCTCCAGAGTTATTAGGAAGAATCATCCTGAACATCAGATAGTTGGTCATCTAAACCAAGGAGGTTGGACAAGAAAGAAGTTGAATAATGTCTCAGAACAATCTCAGATTTCCCTTCTATCTTTGCTTGAACCTAAAGACTTTAAATCATCCAGCGAAGGTGACCATTGGGTTAAAACTATGAATGATGAACTTGACTAGATTGAGAAAAACAATACTTGGGAGATGGTTCCTAGACCTGAAGGTAAACATTTCATAGGTTCCAAATGGATCTTTAAGAATAATTTGAATGAGTAGGGACAAGTTGTCAGGAACAAAGAAAGATTGGTCTGTAAGGGCTATGCACAGATTGAAGGACAATATTTTGATGAAACCTTTGCACTAGTGCCAAGATTCGAATCCATCATAATGTTTCTTACCTATGCATGTCATAAGAACTTTAAAGTATATCAGATGGATGTTAAGTCAACATTTCTTATTGGATATCTAGAAGAAGAAGTATATATGGAACAACCTGAAGGCTTTTCACTGATAGATAATCCTGAATTTTTATGCAAGATAAAGAAAGCTTTATATGGGTTGAAACAAGCTCCTCATGCTTGGTATCTCAGACTGGATAAGTATCTTCAAGACAAAGGGTTTAAGAGAAGAAAAATTGAGTCAAGGCAAGGCAAGGAAAGGATAGACATGGAAAGACAAATACTAGACAAGGCAAGGCAAGGAAAGGCAAGTCAAGGCAAGGATAGACATGGAAAGGAAAGGCATGGAAAGGAAATTTCTAGGTGTAGTTCTAATTCTAGGTCTAGGTCAAGCTCATGGTATAGGTCTAGGTCTAGGTCTAGTTCATGGTTTAGGTCATGATCTAGATCAAGGAAAGGAAAGGAAAGGCTAGACATGGCAAAGAAAGTCAAGACAAGGCAAGGCAAGGCATTCCAACACAATTCAAGGCAATGCAAGACAAAGAAAGGCTAGACATGGAAATTCAAGGCAAGGTATAGCTCTATCTCTAGGTTTAGGGCATGTTCTAGGTCTTGATCTATGTCTAGGTCTATGTCATGGTATAGACCATGAACTATACCTAGAACATGACCGTGACCTAGGCTTAGACCTAGACCATGACCTAAACCTAGACCATGACCTAGACCTATACCTAGACCTAG